>JALIZH010013360.1:0-102234 GCA_030522465.1 Rhipicephalus appendiculatus | reverse complement strand
GAAGGAAATAGCGGCGCTCCGTTCACCCTTACCAAACAAAATGATTCTAAAACCATAACGCTGTTACGCGTGTGAGAACGAAGCAAGTGCACAGTCGTATGCAGCCGGACTATTTATTGTTCCAGACTTGCAATAGTGGCCTTTACGTGCGGTATATAGGTGAATTTCAGCAGCCAACTTTCAATTTTAATTCACACATCATAATGGAAACAGCACGAATAAAAAAAAAAGATGGACAAAGTGAGAACTAAACCAGAGCTGTGTGCAATAAATATACTGTATTGGAGCAGAAAGATGGGCTCACCTGTCTACTGAAACAATTTTCGTTTTTTCAGCTCACACTAATTCATTTAGCCAGTTAGCTCATAATTGCTCCATTACAAGCAAAGTCTGTAAATAATGTTCCGTATGCTTTTCTTAGCGTAATTGTCTAGCTGTTGGCTTAATTAGATCATGTCCAACAAAATGGGCCCCAGGATCGATTCTCCCTGTTTCGTGGTATGAATGCTACGCCCTTTGCAGTTCCTGTGCTAGTGGTGGTGTTTTTACAGGCCGGTTGAAGAGGGACAGATTGACCGTCTGTTGAAGACATAAACTGAAGCCAAGATGATAGAACTAGAGTGGCGAAGGTGCCCACCCGCCTTTTATGGTCAGGAAAAAAATCGAATGCACTGTTCGCTTTTGGTATCTTTCTGATCGTGAAAGAGATAGGTTTTTTCTTGCGTGAAAATGATTCGGCCCTGAGGAGTTCCGAAGACCTGATCTGAATACGTCAATTGTATGTATATATATATATATATATATATATATATATATATATATATATATATATATATATATATATATATATATATATATATATATATATATATATATATATATATATATATATAGAACGACTCTTACTACCTTTTTTTTAACTGTATAGATGCAAATCATTAAATAAGTGGGGGCATTGAAGCCCATGTTCAAGGATACTTCATATCTTCAAGTTTCCATCTTCCCGTGAACTTCATACCTTTTTATTTTTTTTGGTTTTTCCCTATATGTGACACTTCAAAGATGTAGTGACGAAAATATTCTAATTGAGTAGTTGCAATGACCACGCAGTTTTATACGACAACCGCTATTCTTTATTACTTTAGGGTGCCAAGTTCTCTATGCATCACGTGACCAGGCAGGCAGAGTCCGCATAAGTAAAACTGCTTCTATGGAGGAACGTGCATGATTTAGCGATGAGGTAGCAACTGTGACTGCTTTCGAGGACTGTGCACCAATTTAGCCAGAAGATGCTAATAAGATAAAGAAAAAAATATTTTTTCACCCAGCTGGCTGAGGCAGGAATCTGCAGAAGCATACCGATTCGTATATTTATCAAAGTCCGTCCCCCCTCGGTGGAACAGTGGCTACGGTGCTCGGCTGCTGACCCAGTGGTCGCGGGTTCGATCCCGGCCGCGGCGGTCTCATTTAGATGGAGGCGAAATGGTAGAGGCCCATGTAGTGTGCGATGTCAGTGCACGTTAAAGAACACCTGATGGTTGAAATTTCCGGAGCCCTCCACTACGGCGTCTCTCATAATCATTTCGTGGTTTTGGGACGTAAAACCCCAGATAATATTATTATTGTTCATGAGTCTTTGCAACTTGACGAAAAGCTCTTGAAGAGCTCGTACACAGGGTAGAGCAACCGGTCCGGGCTGGCCTTGGTTCCAGGTTCTTCCAACTATAAAGCCTTCCTTCTGACAGACGCTTATATGGTTTGCTTAAAAGATTTGAGCTGCAGTCGGCGCGACAACCATTTTACTCTTGCATGAACCTTCCTGCTGCTTGTGGCAGTTCGCCGAACTGATCGGGGATATATACACATGACGTGACGGAAGCACTTTTACCAACGCATACGGTGAACCTAGATTGAAAAAAAAAAGAGAAAATGCTGAGGATATTGCATGATATAACGTATGGCGACATTATCTGAGCCACCCATGTGCCATGCTTTGCTTGGCTAGCTGTTCTGCCTTTGTTACAAAGTACATCACAGAAGAATAAAAGGTTACAGAACAGCACTCATGCAGTGTAATACCACGCCAATGTAACCTTATTCAGTGTGGGTTAAGCGTGTTTGTGCAGTATAGTTGTCCGCACTAACCTCCAGATAGTCGTAGTTGCAGTTGTCATCGTTTTCTACGTCGAAGGTCTGGACAGTGAGCCTGATGACGTTGCCCGGCGGCACCAGGATGGTGTAGTTGCAGTGGCCGGTTGCGAGGATACACCGACGGGTAGCGCGGAGACGTAAGCTCGCCCTGAAGTCCCCTCCAGCGACCGCCACACACTGCAAGAGACGTCCGGTAACACAGCTGAAAGATTATGCGTGTTCTGTAGCGGGCAGCCTAATTCATTTCGCACGAAGGAGTTAGGCTTCTTCGTCATAAACAGGATGGCTTTTCGGCCGTGAACAAGTTGGGCTCAACAAGGGGAATCACGTGTGAAGATTGATGCCCGCCATACAAGCAAACTTACAGAGGAGACGAGAAAGAGGGATAGTAAGCACGTATCAGGCTCGACTGTCGTTCTTTGGAGCGACCCGGCCTTCGAAGGTGGTGATACGCGGACTTGGGCATTTGGGCCGGAGATTTATGAAACCGGAAAAGTTGTTGAACACTTGCTTTTGGCGGGACCCGTTCATTACCTAAGACTAGAAAACTTGCTTTTTGACTGATAACTTCAGTTATTCTATGCCATATGTGGTATAAATGGAATAAGTGTTGTTAACATTCATCGCCCGGCTTCAAGGGCGCGGCCAGAATATTTTTTTTCTTTTTTTGTAAGGGGGGGGGGGGGGGGTTCATCCACCATTTAGCCATGTTCGTACGTGCGTGTGTGAGTGCGAGTGTATACATACACATTGAAAAATGAAACATTTCTGGGAGGAGGGGAGAACTTGAACCCGCCCTCCCCCCTCCCTTTTTCCCGGTAACGCCAGTGCTCGGCTTTCAAAGAAGCAGAGAGGACTGTCGTTGGAGAAATTCCATGAACCAGAATAAAGAATAGCTATCATACACGCCTGTAAGCTTTGTTTATTCACATTATACCTCCGTCTAAAGGGTCTTTTTCACGGTTGGCGAAAAATTAAAAATAATAAAAAAAAATTAAAAAGAGCGCACATCCTAGTAAAGATTCAACTATGATGGGGAACGTGCGCCCAGGAACGATGGTGTTCTACCTTTAACTGTACTGTTATGTGAGGAATTCTTTTGATTTACCATAACTTGCATCCTGCATGTCCCACCGACTTGCCCGAGAGGAACTTTCTATCCCTCATAGGAGGCAGGCTTCCAAAGTGTAGGCAGTTTAGGTTGGCAAAGCAATTATGACTCTCTCTTGCTTAGAACAAGATCGGGCGCTTTACCTAAGTGTCTTAATGAGATGCCGTGAACGCGCATTATACAGCGGTTCTCCGTTGACAGTGTCTATGATACTGTGCCGAAAAAGTCCCTGATATACCTGAACGACGTTCGAATTAACGATTTATCCATTTCAGGGTGCCCCTTGGTCTCCCGCCGCATGTTCGGTTTCCGCATGAGAGCGATTGCGGTTATACTTTTAGGGGCGTAAGTTACTTACCCCAGTGTAGGATAGCAAACCGGACGCTCGTCTGGTTGACCTTCCTGCCTTTCCTTCCTCTTCCTCCTCCTCCTCTTAGTCTAACCTTGTCCCGCGTCAGGCGTAACCGGCAGTATCTCGTGATAATGATGACGATGACGCTGATGACCACGAAGAATAAGCGCGTTCCAGACCACCTCTAGTTCCCATCGTGTGCACCGAGGAATCAGAGCGTCCCGCAGGTGGTGTGGCCATCTATGTCAAGCAGAACACTGTAGTACAATAAGGCCGTCCACCGCCACTACAGAGTCATGGCCGAGAGCATAGAGGGGCAGCTTAGCAATGGCTAGGCAGGTGGTGTCTGTCGCCCAGGTTGGCTCCATTCCTTGATCTTGCTTGGATGTGCTTGCGGGGGCTTAGTCCATCCCTCCTTTCCACGTCCTACACCCCTCCAGAGCATGCGCGTCCCCTCCACCTCTCTCTCCTCTCCAACACTCACCCCCTTTCTCTCCTCTAGGAATCCTCTACTCTACGGTGCGGCCCTCGCGTCCTACACCCCTCCAGAGCATGCGTGTCCCCTCCCCCCTCTCTCTCCTCTCCTACGCTCACCCCCTTTCTCTCCTCTAGGAATCCTTTACTCCACGGAGCGGCGTCGGCGTTCCACATCCCCACAGCGGATGTGCGTCCTCTTCTCGTCTCTCTCCTCTACGCTCACCCCCTCTCTCCCCTCTAGGAATCCTCTACGGAGCCATATAAGAACCCCTATCCTTCCACTTCACCGACCATAAAGCCGTTATAATGAAGGGGGACCGGAAGCCACGTCTAGCTACCATTTAGGAATAAATAAAATTTCTTGTATATATACACACAGTGTTTGTCACGTCTTTGATGATGTACTGGACGAAAATTCACGGAAGATTCACGGTTTACCGATGAACCTCCAGAGCTTCGCCCACTCATCATCATTCACTCCGTGGATATGCTGTGATTTTTTATATTCTCTGACCACCGCAGAACGCTTTCTGTTGAAATGATCTCATGCGGCATATCAAAGCGCTGGTCATCCAAAACCGTGAGGGCGATGACCATTGACTGCATATTCATAAAAAAATACCCCATAATCTGATTTGATTTTGATTACATTCGAAGAACAGCATATCCATGAATCTGGAGATACTCATGTAAGACCAGCTCGCACTTCAATGTACAAACTTGGTACTGCTCCTTCATTTAGTTTTCAAATGGTTTCATGTGGCGGTAATATTATTAACTGACGAATTGACTCCTAAGCGTTTCTTTAATACACTGATTGTGAGTTGGCAGACTGGAACCGGTCATGGCGTGATCTTTCGCGCGTTCTAGAAGCAAACGAAAATTTTGCCACACGAGACTGCTGTACGCTCGCTCGAGCCTGGACGATTCGTGAGTGGCGAAAATGTTCGTTAGATTATAGGACGCGTACAAGATAGCTTTTTCTGTCATATTTTGGCGCAAGATAGCACATCTGAAAGGTTGGCGAGCGATGATTACATTTTCCTGGTAAATTAGAGCTTCTGGAGCTCGCTAATTAGGTGTGAAAACAATCCGTTTTAACGGTTGGACTAGCAGCACAAAGTCCAAGCAGCACAAACAATCTGACACAATCTCAAGACAGGGCACGTAGGACAAGCGCCAACTCACAGCGCGTATAACCAGTAAAAGGCAATAAATAAGTTTAAAAAAAACATGTCACAAAGAGCGTATCACACTATAAGGGGGAAAAAAAAACGAGTATATGTGATTCCTTTCGGCGATTCCTGACTTGCTACATATATGACTCTTTTTAAAGACTCGTTAACCCTCTTTTGGGTCACAAGACTCTGCGAAGAGAGTATAACGGTCTCGGAAGAGAGTTTACGTTTCTCTTTAAAGAGAGTCACATACGTGGCAAACCAGAACTCTCAAAAGAGAGTCATATGATTCTTTTTTTTTGTCTTTCTTTTTTATGGGAATGCAGCGAAGCCAAACTTAGTCACTAGATGTATGTAGCTGTTTACTGTGATATGCATGCCAGCTCATTCGTCTGTTGCGCCATCGGCGTGTTATACCTAAGACCAATTTGTTGCGGAAAGGTCTACATAGGCCAACCTGGACCGTGCGTACATTATAGAGTCAGGGGACATATGCAGCCTAGAAGGAAAGAACAGGCTAATTTAGCAGGGTATTGTAGTGAATGAAGTTTTCATCCCCGACTTTACGGGACTAAGTTGCATTACGAACGCACACCTAATACTAGAAGTTCTATCAAACTAGGCAATGCAGTGTAACTTGTGACCATTCTGTCAGCCTGTATGACAGTGAGTGGGCTTTTCTCGACACGCTCGTGCAGTCACTAATTTCTTTCTTGGCGCACGTGTGACGTGTACTTCCCGAGCTGTAATTTTTTTAGCTTTCCCAGTGGCCTTCGCCGATGAATAAATAGTATGAGCGGAAGTTTCTGCTACGCGCCCTCTGTTATCGTTCTCGGGAATTGTTTGGGCTGCCTCTATGTCCACGTGAATTGAACACACGAGGCCATAAAAGGGTTTGTTTGCTCAAACTGGTGTCTCCAACAACGCCTCAGTGGATTAATAGGATGCCAATACTCATCCAGTATATACCTACTCCTACAATATATATGAGTGTCGCCATTCATTATGATTGTCCCATGACTGCCACAGCACCGCGAGTGAGTTCGTAATATTCGGTCTGCCAGAACTAACGTTTTTAGAACTCTCATTTCGAGCCGCGATGCTGCTTTTCTAAGTGAACACGCAACCACATGACGCATGCTATTATAGTAGCACGAATGCATTGCAAGACCTCTGCCCCGTCTCACCTGTCTCGTAGAGGGCGCTGAAGCCCTGGAGTCGCGTGTTCTCGTCCGTCTTGAAGCGGAGAAAAAGTGAGCTGCCCGTTGAGAGCACGGGAGAAGGTACGTAGTCGCCACACACACGACGCAGGAGCGGTGACCGATCGTCGCTGCCGTCGTAGATCTGCAGAGATCACAGCGTATATGTGCTACTTCGCGGCTAAAATATGTCATTGTAGTCATAGGTCGGCAAACTCACTCATGAGTCGACTCACTCAGGTTCACTCATTCTCAGACCGAGCCGTGAGTCTGAGTCCGGATGAGTAATAGTCTGATGAATTTGAGCCCGAGTGATTCCGATTGAGAAAACTTTTGGTGAGTGTGAGTGCGAGTGAGCCCTGAGGGCAAGATATATTTTTTGAGTGAGTCTGGGCGAGCTCCACATTTTCCGCCGACCTGCGGTCCTATCGCATTCCTACGCCACTGCAATATTTAATTAGAACCGTTAGTTTGGACCTCTCCCACTTCACCCGCAAGCTTTCTAACATGAATTTATTGATCAAAATACGTTGCACGATTCATATCTTTGAATAAACAGGCCATTACTGGACCATAACCACTGATATCTCGTATTTTATGGTACAATATTAAAGGGCGCCTCGTACAGCACCGATTATACGAGACATTAAGGTTAAAGGGCACTGACACTGCGGTCGAAAATGCTAATTATGCAATAACAGACTCATCAGTCGACTAACTCACACTCTGACTGAGATCGGGCCGTGAGTCTTAGTCTGAGGGAGTCCGAGTCAGTGACATTTTGGTGAGTCTGAGTCCGAGTACCTTTGGTTGATGAAAACTACGGCGAATCTCAGTCTGAGTGAGCCCTCAGAGCAAAATATATTTCTTGAGTGAGGCCGAGTTAGTTCCACAATTTTTTCCTACCTATGCTTGTAGTTAAGTGGTTCTTATTAAGAACTCAATGTTTCATCGTAAAGCAACGCGCTCGCAAACGTGGAAAAAGTGCTGGAAACGACTGCTGAACTCTGTGACGTCACATACACGACAGCTTCCCATAATTTTGGCGCAAGATACAAACAAACGCCGTGAATTTTATTTCAGACAAAGTACCATTTATTCGAAATAGAGCCATGTGTTTCCATTATTTTATGGGGCACAATGAAAGACTACTCGCTGGTGGAAAAATTGCATGATGGTTGAACAACCGTATCGCGTTTTAAAATGCTCTTTTTTTGACGCAACCCCCCCTGCGAAATTTCAGCTGTTTCCTTTGTCCAAGTTCTTTTTTGTTCTTTTTTTTTTTTTTTTGCCCACCGCATAATCATGCCCAAAACAGACCTCACGCACCAAGGTCACTGTGAAGCCACGTGCTAGGGTAGGGTGTCTACTCCGAGCCATAAAAAGTGTCCCGTGCGATGCTTCCTATTTAGCGCGCGGGGAAAGCGTGCCGTCATACCTCCAGGGCATCCCACTTGCAGTTCGGGTGGCTTTCCAGCTCGAAGCGTTCGAAGATGAGGCGCAGTCGCTCGCCTGGCGCCGCTCGTATCTCCCACTCGCAGAGCAGCCCGTTCTCGTAGGGGTTCGGGTGGCCCGGAGACGTGAAGCGACCTCTGTCGCGTGACATGACACCGCCGCAACCAGGGATCGCTGCGCACAGGAACCGTGCGCTAGGTGTCACTGCTTCCGACTCGCTCTTTGCGAAATGTGAGTCGTACCAACCATTCACTTGCCAGGCATCGGCATTGCCATCAAGGGCAAAATTTCAGTTTACTTGCGCAAAGGGATGGCAAAACTGGCAATACAGAATGCGAGTTCGAGTTGGCAGTCAGATTCTCAAGGCGCAAGAACCAACGTGCGCTGATATTTATTCAAGCGTTTCGCATTTTTGAGCAGCAAGCTAATTCATGGATCTGTCTCTGACAAAGAGAGTATTCCTTGGCCGGTATACTTAGTAGGGGTCTGTGAATATTCGAAAATTTTGAATAATGAATCGAATAACTGCCTGTTTGATTCGCTACTCGAATCATCGATTAGTACATATTCGAAATGCGGAATAGGTTTTTAATTGTTTTCGAATAGTTTTCGAAGAATCAGCACCGACGGGAGAACCCCAAAACAACGAAACTTTGGAACAGCTGAAGGTCATTTTCATTCTTTTAATCACTAAATTACCGATGTGCACGCAGCCCAAGCTCTTACGAGACTGCCAACGCTATTTTATTAACGAAAAACTCCACTCCTACTCAGATTTTACCGTGCTACAGCGGCATCGCATTAACCAGTTCCCGTCTTAATCTTCTAACAACCGAAGTTAGGGAATACGACTGCATTCAGCTCTATGAATAACAACAGAAGCATATAACAGAAGCACATATCCGGGACATCACGGTGACGGCGACGGCAAAAATTTGCTGACAGTGTCCATATAATTGGTATTACAATAAAAAGACGCATGCGGCAATATAACTAGCGATTTTCAGTGTTGTTTAGTCGTATTGCGCTACAGTTCGCTTACAACGGATAATTTTCATCTTGCCTGCTTCGACATCATTTGGCAGGTCATACGCATTTTTGTAGACCCAGAAAATTCTCAATAGCGGCAGAGCTCCCACGACACATAGAGACGTTATTCCCCAGACTTCGACTGGAAGTAGCATATACAAACAGCTTCCTGCACAAAATACACCGATCCAGCTCACCGGAATGCTACTGTGGCCACGAAGAGGATAATGTTGGTCATATTCTTTTGAAGTGCTTAAAGTACGCAAATGAAAGAGAAAAATTAGGGAAGAGACTAGCAAGTTTGGACAGACGCCCCCTCACATTAACGAAATTGCTTGGACCATGGCCTGACATGAATCTTCAGAAAAAGGCGAACACCTTCCTGAAAGACTTCTTAGTGGCACCGGTCTGGATAAGCGCTTGTGATATACAGCTTTGTCTTGTTACATACGGAATGATGCCTCATACTGTGGGCAGAACTAGAAATGTGTACGTGTGGACGCTTTAGTGCAGTGTGAACTTCTGGAAGCAAACTGTAGATTATGTTATTTCAACTTGTTTCAATGTGCTATTATGCTTTTTTTGTAATTGCTCATTGTTCATTTTGAGTAACATTTTTTTTCTTTCTTTTTTTTTTTGCTGCAGAGCTCATAGATATGGAGTAGCCGAGGTAATATGAACATCAACCTCTCCACAGCAAGACAGGTATAACAGAACAGAACAGGACAGACATAGCGAATATGTACCAGAAACACAAAAACGTTTTTATAGTGCTACTACGCAAGTACTTTGAAAATTACTTATTAAGTTTAAAAGAAAATGCCGAACTCTCACGACAGGCAGTGCAATTTCACTGGCGGTCTCCTGTTAGATGATGTACAACTTCTGATGATTGTCTTCACCTTTCAAATAGGTAGATACTTGCTTTGTGTAATCGTAATATAGGCAGTCATTCAAATTATGTTGGATGTCTATGGAGAGAACATTGGGCAGCTCTTAGAAGGCTTGTAGCGCTGAGAAGCTTGCCAATTTTGAAAGGATAGGACACAAGCGGCATCTGTCCGTTTATTTTCTCTTGTTAGTATTAATATATCTTTCAAAAAAATTTATCGCGCGGTTAACTTCAGAAACGGGATGTGTCGGACGAGAATGTTTCTTTCGTGGCCTGCAGGTCTTTGCGCTAGAATCATGGCTTTCATCTGGAAGGTCCCTTCATGCAATGCCCAAATTCTGAGACACTCACATGGTACGGCAGCATAGGTGGCATAAAAACCAGAGTCGGTGCTGGACTCATCAGAATGGAATCGGATGAGCATGTTGTGTCCGGAGCTGAGGATGGGGCGCTCGCCGGCTGTGTTGTTTGTGCCGCAGAAGACAGCCAGCTGGCGGTCTTGCTCCGTGGCACCATCGTAGATCTGCACCGTAGTCACGCCATCTCGAGTATTCGAATTCCGGCAATCGGCCCTCTCATATTCTGATTGGACTATTTGAAAGGACATGTAAGGCCTGCTTTTGAAAATATGCGGATGACAAGTGCGACAAGTTGGGTTCGTTGGTAAAGATGCATGACAAAGATGAGTGGCACTTAAAACATGGGGGCAAAGGGAAGAGACGCAGGCAGGACCTGTGTGCGTCTCTTTCGTATGCCTGCGTTTCTTATGCGCCACTGATTTTTAATTCATGTGGATGAGTTAACTTAAGATTACGCCCTCACTGCTCGTAAAGAAAGCTTTTAAACTTGTTTCAAGAGAACATTTAAACTTAAGCGAGAACACACACGTCGAACCGTTGTTGTAATGCTTTTCTATCATAAGTTCCAAGCACTAAGTGTTGCCAGTCGAGGAGGCAATATATATACTGTTCGTATTTGTTAGCGCGAGAATGTTTTCCTTATTTCAGTCAGTCCTGCGACATACCGTTCCCCCATATAATTAATGGTTGACTCATCTACGATCAATGTAAATGATAAGATTGGCCTTAGCGGTTCAGTGGTTTCGGCGTCGGCTGTGGTGCTTATGGACGAGTGCTGGATTATCGCGCTCGGCAACGGTATTACATAAGATGGGAGGGCAGATATGATCTTGCTTAAGGTTCCCGTTGAAGAAACCTTGCTGTCAAACTTAATAAGGAAAGGGGTGTTTCACTACGGCATACTTTGACGCCCTTGAATCTCCTTTCGAGGTTAAATTCACTCCGCTCGCTCAACCATAAATTAAAACTAATAATTACATGTATAACTTGAGTGAACAGTCAAGTTCAAGAATAATGGTAATGCTTATTAGAGCGGAGAAATTAACTGGTGCCTTAAGATTACATGCAG
Source organism: Rhipicephalus appendiculatus (assembly GCA_030522465.1). Lineage (NCBI taxonomy): Eukaryota > Metazoa > Arthropoda > Arachnida > Ixodida > Ixodidae > Rhipicephalus > Rhipicephalus appendiculatus. Next base: position 90,962 of record JALIZH010013360.1, on the reverse strand, counting down.
AGGTAAGGTACACCAGGAAATGCTGCTGCTAGAAGCAAAAGAAGACTGCATATATCTGATGCACAGCTTCCTACGCTCTGCTAGCGGCGCACATGAAATGGCGTAGCCCCATCGCACTCTACGGGAAGTGACAGAGGTGTACGATTGCATGACCAGTGTTGAAAGTAACGGTGAGACAGACGTCGATATTATGTAGGTGCAACGTGGAAATAATTCGAGACAGTGCTTAATTATTACGAAAGACCTTTTTCTTAACGTCCTTTGACAGAGGCGCACGCCGTTACTATTCAGTGCAGCTGCAGCCCTTGCGATGCGTGCAAAGGCACGCTTGTAAAGTTCATCCGCGACGACACGCCCCCTCACGTGTTTTGGTGTTCCGCATTTGCATGCCTGCTTTGATTTATTCTGATGAAAACTAAATTTTTACTGTGAGCCGAGTTGTGAGGTGCGTTTCATCGTTGGAAAAGGTATTGAGCACAGTGCCCAACGGGCAACGGGGCGATGGTCTTAACATTTAACGCGCTTATGCCTCGGTACAAGCGGGAACGATGTGCTGTGCAAGGGTGCAATAACAAACTACGCACCGCTGGTGACCCATGCCTTCCAGATAAGCAACCCTGGCAACAGTTCGGAGCCCTGTGCTCATTGGATTTTTGTGAATCAGTATTCCTGCGGCCAAGTTTCCTTACGTGAACATGCAGTTCCTACTGTTATTCCAGGTATCGGTGAGCAGATCACCAAGTTATCTGTCACGCTACGGTTTGTATGCCTGTGTACGTCACACGTAACGGCAATTTAGCGGAGCACAAGGCAAAACATTGTGCACGTAGTGCCTATGCACTTTTTGTTCTTATTACTACACTTGGTGCTTATTGTGTGCAGTGTAATAAAATTGCGTTATTGTGACCATTGAATAAAACAAATGTCATGATTTTGGCGTGACAAGACGTGAGTTATTCGTGTTAGAAGTGAAGCGCACCAGCATTGTGCACTTAAAGGGAACCTGCTTATGTGCGAAGAGATAAGCAATGCTGCAAATATGAGAGGTACGCTGCTGCTTGCTTTAATCCATATGCGGAATATGCCATGAACGCCTAATAAAATTTCCAAGAACAAGTTTTCCTAGTAAAACGAAGACGAATTAAACGGCAGTAGGCTTAAACACCACTGTCTCGAGCGCAGTCTTCAAAGACTTGCCGGCTCGCCTTAGTGCGAGTATTTAGCGATCAGGGGCCCACGAAAGCTATTTTTAGATCAAATTTCGAGCTAGTGCTAAAAATGACGTCACTGGTTTGCCGGACTTTGCGTCACATCCGCTTTATTTTTTTTTGTTCCGCCGGAAGTGTTCCCGCCTCACACAGATGGCGCTAAGCCCCATGAGTAGCTGATGAGCCGCCATTTTCTAAACGTATGAGCTCCTATGGAAGCTTCGCTACCAGTTACACTTACCGTGCATCGCGCAAGCGAGTTCCACCGCGCTTCTGGCGCTCGATTAGATACAGCCATGGGACGCGCATGGAAAATACGTACTCCCGAAGAAGAAGCAGCGCATTGTGAAGCGAGGCTTGTCGCTGTACGAGAACGGCAGCGACGATCAGGTCCAGAATACGCGGCCAGAGAAAGGGAGAACAAGAGACGCCATCAAATCGGCCAGCTTCACTGTGTCTCAAGCCTTGGGCAGCCGAGTGCAAGCTTTCGCCTTCTTCTTTTTTTAACACGAAAGTGTTTTATGCCGGAGTCCACCAAGATTTGAGTGACGTACTTCCGTCACGGAAATGACGTCGAAAAATACGCCTGATCAGAAGACAAAGAAAAAAGTTCCGTCAACGGGAATCGAATCTACGACTTCTTGGTCAGCGACAACAGATACCGGGCACGCTACCCATTGCGCCACGGTCACATACTCTGTAGCCTTTAAAAACAAGTCTTTTATATCTACCAGTGTCCTCTCACAGTGCTCTTGCTAAAGTGAAGTACTGTATTATGACCGTGAAATGCACGATTAGTTCCTTCAAAGCGTCGTTTCTACGCGTCCGTCCCATTCAGCGCGTTTAGAATTGGAAAAGTGCAATTTTGTCGACGCGTTAACACGCTGCCAGGTGGCGTTCTTACCCCTAGCATCGGCCTCGCTCATAGCATCCGTCCATTCAAGAAATTGCTCTGGGACGCGCGAGTGCTTCACATGGCCGTAACTCCGCGTTCCCGGCGAAAAATCGCAGCCGGCCAATGGGGAAGACACGACGCGCGTTGCGTTTCCCTCTGGTCAGGCAGCGTTGTTCAATAACATGCCGCGGGTAGACAACCTTAGCCCAAGTTCGGCGTCCAATCAGTGACGCTCTTCTAGCTGTCACACCGTTTTCTATGATTCCACTCTCGCCGTACAGCTACCACAAGCACATATGACCACAAGTGTTTGTTTAATCATTGATCGTGGACGTTAGTCGTCGGGATACAGATGTAGCACCAAGCGTCAACGTGGATGCACCGACGTTAAACGGTGTTGTAACTGTCAAACACCAACAGACATTGTGGAAGCTCTCTTATATCAATGTACAGTAAACATTCAACTACTTCTGTAAGGACAGGTTTCACTTTCGTGTTATACCGATTCCTATGACAGAGGGATCAACCATGTTTTTTTTCTTTAATTCGTGCCAAAATAGTATTTTCACTGCTCCAGAAAAAGCATACCTTCAAGTAGTCGTAGGAGCAGTTAGGGTGGTGTTCCATCTGGACGGTGGCGATGTGCAGCTGGATCCTCTTTCCTGGCGGCACAGCCAGAGTCCACAAGCAGTTCCGGTTCGAAGGGTAGTGGTCGGGGTATCCCGGAGAGCTCACCGAACCCACGTTCGCCACCGGCATCACTTTGCCGCACTCTGCGAATGTACAGTTTGGGCAGAACGCACAGGAAACAACCAGGATAAGCACAAGTAAATGGTGCGGTGTGGGGAAACTAGTAGAGTGGTTTAACCGACAATATAACCCACGGGTAGTATCCATATGCGTAATCAAGGGTAATATTTAGTTCTTGGGGCAAAACCATGTATTCTTGGTGACCTTTCATGGCGAGTAAACATGATAACCGCTGTCATACACTAGAAGTAAACTGCACTAACTATACACTTCAAGAGTGTGAAGACTATCTAACGCTCGCTTCAGGTGGTCAGAATTAATAGCGCCTCTATTATCTGTACCGTCTCATACCGCAGGTATAGCTTGATCTCGTACAATAAATTATCCTTAGATCCTTAATGATAATGATGTTAGCCATCTCACGCTCCAGCACATTTAAGGGTGCAAAATCTTCGTCGCCTGCGCAAGCATTCGCCGTGAGCGGGCTCATTAACACACATATGGCGCGACCGACGTGCAAATGTCTAAGATTATAAATTGAAAAAGATGAAATAATGCATAATTTGTTACCACGGCAATAATACATTTAAAGCTGCTGAGCTGCACCTTCATGGTTGTTTAGGATAAAGCTCAGAGTAACGTTTATTTTTATGCATACCATGGTGTTGAAGTTTTCTCAGAAACAGCGACAAAATTTCATAAACTAATACAATAGAAATTATACCAATAAATACTTCAAAGAGGTTATATTCAGTGGTACGGGAAGTCTTTTCATGAGAAAGAAAATTCGGATAATGAACGGGCAGAAACTGCTTCTGCGTCTTCGCAGTTGTCCAACAGAAAGAATGCAAATGACTGAAATTTCTTTCTACAATAATCAGTCGATTGATTGATTGATTGATTGATTGATTGATTGATTGATTGAATGCTGGTAAAAACAGGAGGCATTTGATTCGGCCAAGATATCAGCAGTCATGCAGGCACTGCGGAATCAGGGCGTCGGCGAAGCATATATAAACATTCAGGAAGAAAATCTACAGCGGATCCACAGCTGCCATAGTCCTCGATAACGAAAGCGACAGATTCCCAATAAAGAAGGGTGTAAGGCAGGGAGACATGATCTCTCCAATGCTATTCACGGCGTGTTTGCAGAAAGTTTTCAGGGCCCCAGATTGGGAGTGGTTAGGGCTACGAGTTAATGGAGAGTATCTTAGTAACCTCCATTCGCTGATGACATTGTATTGATGAGTAACTCAGGGGATGAACTGCAACTCATGATTACAGAATTGGACAAGGAAAGCAGAAGGATAGGTCTCAAAGTTGAAGAAAATTAAAGTGATATGCAACAGTCCAGGAAAAGAACAGCGCTTTGCGATAGGTAGCGAGACAATGGAAGTTGTAAAGGAATGCGTCTACTTAGGAAAGGTAGTAACCATGGAGCTGAACCATGAGACTGAAGAAACTAGAAGAATTAAGATGAGATGAAGCACATTCGGCAAGCATTCTAAAATCACGAATGGCAGTTTACGGAAGGTATATAACAACTGCATCTTTACCGGTACTTACCTACGGAGCATAAACCTGGAGGCTTACAAAGAGGGTTGCAGCTTAAATAGAGGACGACGCGGCGAGCAGGGGAAAGGAAAATGATAAGCGTAATTTTAAGGAACAAGAACAGAGCGAAGTGGTTCAGGGAACAAATCGGTATAGAGACATCATTGTCGAAATCAAGAAGAAGAAATGGACATGGGCCGGGCACGCAGCGCGTAGGGCGGGATAACCGCTGGATTTAAGAGTAACTGACTGGATTCCGATAGAATGGAAATGCGCGAGGGGGAGACAGAAGGTTTTGTGGGCCGATGAGACTAAGAAGTTTGCGGGTATAACGTGGCAGCAGAAAGCACAGGACCAGGTTGATTGGCGGAACAAGGGTGAGGCCTTTGCTCTGCAGTAAGCGTAGTCAAGCTGCTGCTGCTCATAATGATGATGATGGTGATGATGATGATCAAAGGCAGAAACTACGCACCAGGCTCGACGCTGGTCCACTCGATGACGAATCCATCAGCGCCGACAGAGGCGTCCGAGTGGAAGTGCAAATACAGCGCCGACTGGCTCGATACAATGCTGGTGCCGCTCAGCTGAGTACCGCAGAAGCGCCCAATGGTGCGGCGGGATGAAGTGGGGCCGTCGTGGATCTCCAGGTAGTCGAACGCGCACTCGTGACCCTCCTCCAGGTTGAACGTGGTGAACGTCAGATTTAGCACCTGCCAAGGACGGCGTTGTGGTTAGGAATCAGGCTGGACGTAATGAACCAAGACAACTGTGACAATTGGTGCATCCATGATTGTTTCAGTTTCACTTTCAGTTTATTGCTTTCAAAAAAGTAGTACAAGATCAACAATATAAATGTTATAGGACATAACTTAGAGGTGCAATAAAACGGAGTCGCCAAGAAGAAACACGCAGAAAAAACTCCAAGTTGCATATTTTCGTCACAGTTTACAATTTCAGTATATTCATACCTTGCAATTACCCAGCCAGGTACTTCTGCACAAATGTGCTGTGAATTATAGAACGCCTTAACTTCCTATCGATACCGGAGCTAACACTTCGAGCAAGCGAATAAGCACATTCAAACGTCTGACCTGGTTTTTACATGAAAAACACTCCAAGTATTATCATAACTGCCTAACTCGTCAACTTAGACGGCATAGCGATGGTGTCTATTGTTTGCGAGCATTTCTTTGACCACGCTTGATTTCGCACTTAATACTGGAAGCCGGTTTGCGCAAACGCTGGCACTTTCCCTCACTTCAAGAGGATCCTTAATTCAAGATGATGCTCTCGAATGTCCGGCCATATAACGCTTTTGTTTTCTTTCGGGTTCTCTACGAAGCTAGGAGACGGCCGACTAGTCTTCCCTGCGAATCTGAAGTTTCTGGCCTTAAAAACAAAAATAGCGGCATGAGGGGTCAACTTGATCTTGACCACTGACGCCTTGTCACAGTTCTTCCTTATGTTACAAACCTCGTTGATGGTTATCATGGATCCTGGACATGGAAGTCTTGACACAGATTCACTGTTAAAATATTTCTGTGAACTCGTTGAATTACACAGAGAAATCTAAAATCTCGAAATTTTGACATTGTATGGCCCAATCTTTTCATTCAAATCAAGGATCCTTTTGTTGAAACTTGTGACAATTGTTCAGTAAGAAAGGTACAGCAGAATTCATCGGCCGACTTGTCGTTGTGATGTGTGATATGCAGGGTGTCTTGCGTAACTTCTGCCAAGACTTTAACAATGAAAGGCGCGTGGGGAGCGAATTGAACCGAACATATGCTATTGACACTAGCCTATAGTTATTGCGGGTTTTCCATTGTCCCCTTAACTAACACATTAGTTAGACTAATTACCAGGCATTTTTTTAGTATTGGCTGATCTCCCAAAGTATGAACGCAGAGTGGCAGAGCACCTTCAGAAACCACCGACTGAATTATGCCCTGTGTTATGCGTCTCACGAATTCTCTTTTAACGCGATAGAGTTAAAGAGCTCGTTTCGCAGAAATTCCGGCGTCGGTGTCGGTGTCAGGCGTCGTTGGTTGTGAGCGAAAAAATCATCATCTTGTCCGTGACCGAAAAATCGAGAAAGATGCAAATAAAATAAATAATAAAAATTTCCGGGTCCGAATGAAGATCGAACCCAGGCCGTCTGCGTGGCAAGCAGGTGTTCTATCACACAGCCACGCTTCTGCTTGGGATTACATTGAAAATAACTTCCTCTGCTTGGAAATGCAGTGAAAATAATACTCTTGCTTTACAAACACGTGCGTCCTGTATACAGGCGTCACAATACAACATGTAATATCGCAGTAATATTGCGTGGTACAAGCGCAAATTGCCATCGGGCGTAAGAAGATGGGAATATCATAACGAAATTGTGGTTCAAAGCCGTCCACCCATTACAAAAGGCACACACGTTACTGCGCGTATTATCTTAGGACCACGTAGTGGGTGCATAGCAAGTTCGAAAACATTTCCCGCGCATAATTGCTCGTGGTTTAAAGCATACTACCCAATACATAGTATGCAATAAGTGATTGAAGTACGCACAAGGGACAGGATATCGCTATCGCGTTCAACTCTTAAAGGCGAAGCTTAAGGGTCCCCCCAATTTTTTTAACAGTGATGCTGTTCTTGGACGAGCCTTTCATGTCCAGTGTCCGTGGTAGTGCCTGTGGGCATCATAAACGGGTATGCGCCATAAACGACGGGTAAATCCCACTGGACCACTAAAAATGAAGGAAGCAGTTAACCCAACAAACGGGTCTGTGCCACAAAAACTCTGTGCGGCCTATCAGAAAACTATCAACATCATAAACGCGTATTTGCCATAGAAATTGGGTAAATACCCCCGCACACAACTTCCACTAAAAAGTGAAAAGACAACAGTTAGGCAAACAAAGGGCGTGCGTGTTACCATGGTCACACCCCTGTCACGTGATACTTTTGTTATAAAAGGTGGTGGCTATACTACCACCTCAAAGCTGAACAAAGAGTGTTTAACAAAGAGCAGTGATACAACATATTTCAAAGACTCAAAACATAGAAATACGTTAGCCTGACGAAGGGAACGCCACCATCTTCGCTATTTCATTGGTGTTCGTGAAGCGGGGCTGTTTTTTTAGGGTCGAGGCTTCTCCATCCGTTTGGCGTCCGTGCGCACGGCACGGCACAGCACAATGCACGCTGCCTTGAAAATACGCGAGAGGGCCCCTAAAAAAGGTTTTACAATATACTTCAACGTAGATCGCTGTTCCCGGCGAAAATAACCTATCGAGAAGAGCATTGACGAGTTGATTTCAACTAAAATGTGCGTAGATATTGAGGCTTCTCAAGGAAACCTGTAACACAAAGGCACACGTCGAGCACTCTATGTCCCAACAAATTACTTATATTAAAATGGTGTCTTGCCACCGGTAAAATGGCGGGTTCTTGGATTCACTTTCGCGGCATATCCTCCACTCCAGCAATTATCTAAATCCTCCTTGAATTGCCTAAGACGACTGGAAGGCGAAGTAAATTTACATGTCTATATACACTTTATGTCACTCAATTTACATTATATGGACACCGAACGATCCCGAGGTGCTTCTCCCATTCATCATGATTCACTTCGTGGAGATACGCGGATTTTTTTTGTTTTGTCGCAAAGATAGCCTGCGAAGTACGAGAAGAGTCACGAGACCGAGCGCTTGCGCACTGCTATCATGCTGTTATCAAGCGTGCTATGAACCAGGTCGCCTGCAGTATGTTATGGGCGCTTTGTCGCCTCGGAAGCACTCGACCAGCAGCATAAATTTGCACCGTCATTCGAAAAAAAGCAGGATGTCCTGATGCCGGCAAACATCAAATTAACACCATCTTCCCAAAGGGAACCCTGATGGGATACGAAGCAGCAGCGTTGCTCACGGGTGGCGTCACGGGTTGAACGGCGCTAACGCGGGTGCTTCGCATCCCATCAGGGTTCCCTTTGGGAAGATGGTGTTAATTTTGCGCGTGAACCGACGAGTCGCCGGTGTAGCGAGCGGCGGTAGCGGCAGGTGTTGCGGGCGAACGGACGAGGCGGCAGCTGCGGGCGCTGCGGTGAGCGCGCGGCAGGCGAGGGAGAGAGTGACGTCAGCGCGCACTGCGAGGGGAGCGTGACGTCAACGCGCAGCTGCGGCGTGACCTACTTGGCACCGCTCCAACACCTGCGGCGAGGGGAGCGCGTTGCGGCGCGTTCGTACGGACGCACGGAGGGACAGCGTTACACAGGCTAGTCAAAGAGCTGCTTCGCATCTAAAACACTCTTACGATTCCCAGTGGCCACAGTCACTCTGCGGGCGACCTTGTTCACCGATTGCACGCTTGTGAGCAGGTCAACCGCGATGCGCAAGCGTTCCGTCAGGTGGCGTTGCGTGTAGGTTACCCGTCCTATCATTGACATTGTCTATAAATAAGACACAAGGGAGTGAGTTAAGCGGGTACTGTACCATTTCATGATTCGTCTGGATGATCCACCTGCAATCACGCTTGTGGGTGTACTGGTCACCGTTTTCAGGGTAGCGAAGAGTGCCGTTGATGCCATACATAGTATCATCACAGCCTGCGTAAAGCGTATCAGTGCCAAGCTGCAGAAATGTCTCGTAGATGCACTGCTAAGTCAAAGTGCTGCGAAATTGCCCATAAAGTTCTGTGTACCTGAAGGCAACGAAACAGAACTGGAGCCAGTGTGCTGAGCCAAACAATCCTGCGCTTACAAGCAAGCATTTGTTCGGAACACAACTAATAATAGCAGACGTGAACAAATCTTAATTATAAGCGATGTATGTGGAGATCGGCACTGGACAAGCGATGTTTTAATGCGAAACATTGTACAGAACTTTTACAGAAGGCGTTGCGGAGTTTAGCCAGTTTTTCGGTCTGCCTTTTAATGCTCATACATGTGGCAAGCTAATAGCTTTACTTCGAACCAGACAATGTAATGTGTAATAGTAATAATAACTGATAGGGTTTAGCGTCCCAAAACCCCGATATGTTTATGAGAGACGCTGTAGTGGAGGACTCCGGAAATTTTGACCTCCTGGGGTTCTTTAAAGTGCACTTAAACCTAACCATGTAATGTGTAGTACATACCAAAGGTTATATGGACATATAGAGCGGGCAATTATAATAATCACAGCAAAGCTCGGAGATATCTATATATTGTTACGTGAAGGTCAAGGATGTTGAAATTATGGATCTAGCGATATATATCCTTAGCGGCGTCTGGGAAAGATGCAGCTGAAGACAACGCACTCGTCCTGATGGGATGTGGTGCGGGATTGGCCAGTGCAATATACAGTACATATGCTTAACTACGCCTATTTGTGACTGTGGCATCCCCTAGCAGAGGATGAATGCGTTCAAAAGAAGTGGAAAGAAAAACATATCAGAAACTGCTCCCTCTCCGCATGTCGCACTGTTCTATCTTTTTGAGAATAATGTGAATGTAAAATATCAGAGTTTCGCCACAAGAGCAGAGCAGGGAATGCGATAGCAACAACTTGCGATGTTATGCGAGGTAAGGCTCCTTGAGCATGCGATATGGCCTAACTAAAAAAAAAAAATGAAAAAAAAAAATGTAGCGATAAATGCGGCCGCTGCAGCCACCGAAGCGACCTTCGTTCTGCCCATCGCTTCAGCACAAACTGAGCGCTGAGAACACAGCGCGTACAAAGGTATGAGGCCGTTGATGTCTGCTGCTTCAGTGCCTGCTAGGAGAAAGTACGAAGTTCCTGGTTAAAATTTCCGGAGACCTACACTACAGCGTCTCCTATATGTCATATCGTGGTGTTGGAACGTAAAATCCCGGATATTATAATAATAATAATAATAATAATAATAATAATAATAATAATAATAATAATAATAATAATAATAATAATAATAATAATAATAATTATTATTATTATTATTATTATTATTATTAAAATACGTAGTTCCTTGAGACGTGATCATTGGCTGCTCTCGCGCGCTTTAACTCGTACATAGAACACACGACTCGCGGGTCGATGTTATCAATTGAGATGTTATGCGGAACATCACGGCGACGATGACGGCCAAAATGCACCTGGGCGCATCTTTTCTTGCAACTATCATTGCAAGAAAACTTAAAGGAGCAGTGACATCAACTTTACGCATGTCGCGTTTTTTGCGTCAACGTGTAGTTATCGATCCCCTAGTAACGATTAGGTACTGATTATGCAACAAAGCGACGAATTAATATATGTAATAATGATTGGTATGCCAGTATCGAACGCAATTCAAAACGGGAGCAAAGCCCGCCAATTTTTAGCACAGCCAACGCTGCCAAGCGGCCACCTCCCGCGGTCACGCCCCATCTGATCACGTGGCCGCACGAAATGGTGACGCGAGCTTCAGCTGACATTTCGTCTGCTCGGGGCGCACGTGTAGGCATGTGTTCGCCACCCCCATCGTCGCCGCCGCCGTCAAGAGCGTCCAGAAGCGACGATAAAAACACTGAGGAATATGGAATCGCTGCGATTCGAGACGTGGTGAATCATTTACGATTCGATCCTTTTCAGAGTAGTGATTCTGATATCGACGCCCGACCCGGCAGCGACGAGGAGGCAGCTGGAGACGCGCACTTGGGCAATGCTAGCTGGCAAGACATGTCACAACTACGCATATGAACCCTGCGTGCTTGTTATTTGTTTGAAATAATATTTCTCTGAAGCATACATTCCGTACTGGTGCACTTTTATCGGTTATTGTCATGTTTGCGTCTACCTAAGCATAACTAATGTGTCGTATTAACAGGTCAGCTAGTGAATGTTGCCATGTGTGTCAATTGTAATGTATACTGCTTCATAGACTGAAACGCGACAAGAAAAAAAAGTGAAACGCGGAGGCCTGTCGTTTTGATTCCGTGAGCGCGTTGTGGGGGGTAGCGTTTCGTAATGGCGCGCCATACTTTTCGCTTTTTCTTTTATTTGAAGAGCAGGATTGCAGCGCACAACGGTTCCACGGCATGCTGGCACGTAATGCGATGGAGATCGTAGTTTCGAATAATCACATTCGCGCTCATGACTCCACGACAGTCCACCCGAAGCGGCACAACGAAAACGCAGAATTCACACGAACGCGCTGCACGAACCAAGCAAAACAAAACAAGCGACGCCGTTGCCAGGAAGCTTGGCGTCGCCGCCACGCGGTACCACAAGTAGGCACCACGATGAAAACATTAAAGTTGTCGACGTCAGCGTTGCTCGCGCATCGTCACTCAGCGTCTGAGGCGTGGCCTAGACGCTAGCTGAACACGTCAAAATAGTGTCGATGTTGCATGGCACGAACGCGCAGTTGAGCCTTTGCCCGCTCTTTGCGCCGGATTTGAAATTTGGTGTCACTGCTCCTTTAAAACAGAATCTGCATAGACAGTGGCTGCTTGGCCATGGTGCCGCACACTCACTCTGCCTCGGATCATCGCAAGTGGGTCCTGTCCAGTCCGGTGTACAGCTGCACACGAAACCACCCGCAGGTCCACCGCTGCATGTGCCGTTGTTAAGGCACGGCGAGCTGGAACATGCGTCGCTCGTGCTGTCGCACAGCCGACCCGAGTAGCCGGTCTCGCAGACGCACAGGAAGTCGTTGCCACGGACCTGCGGGACAGTGTGTGTTGTCGGTTAACGATCGAAATATATTACGATCGTGATAATTTAGCGCTCCTCAATATCACACCTAATTCTTCTCAAAATTCATGTGGGTGTTTATGTACATTTGTGCGCTTGTACTTAAGCGTGTTTAATGAGTAAAGGAGCTGAAAAGCGGTCTTACGAGCAAGTACACAATTTGCTAATGACATTCTGCAATGATGAAAACGTAGGCCTCCTATGGGCCGGCTATCCATTTATCAGAAGTACCAGCGACTAATAAGCGATGTAGAAAAAAAAAAGAAAAAAATGAATGCAGAAAGAAGGGAAATAACATAACGAAGGGTCAGTATCCGAGTAAGTAATAACGTATACTTGACCTGTGACACAGACTACTTTACATTGCGTGTGTTCAAATCGCTGCTCAAGCGTGATCACTATACGACCTTAGGAGAAGTGAAGTAATTATATGAAGAATGAATTATGTAAAAAGGCACCAGGAAAGTTCCGACTTTTGCACGTGCTAGTACTTGCTAGTTGCCTGTATCATTGTACATTTATCGAGTTGTATCGTGGTAAAATTTCCTACAATTTTGCCTGCCAGTAACAGAAAACGGAACTTCGGGTGTGCATGTGGTAATGTGATCGGTCATTGATCACTGCGAACTTTCTTAGATGCTTTGATAAAAGTGAGAAATAAACTTGATTACGTGCACAAGAGTGGCGAATAATGAGTCAGCGTGAGCTGCGTCCCCATGAAGGTCTTTAATTATGGAACCTAATTATTGAATTGTCAGCGGATAGCCGTCTAAGTGTTTCGACTATCTCGTACCAAGCCTTGAGACAGGTGCTGGAGAAATACTAATATTTTCCTTGTGAGCAACTCAAAACATTTTAACAGCGAGGCTGTTTAGCACAGCCGTAATTTGTGCGGCCTATGGGGTATGTACCACTGCGTGGTCTGCGCAAAAAAGCTATCATCATCACAGATGGTTATGTGCCACAGAAATTGGGTAAATACCATCGCTGACCACTGGCCCACTAAAAATGAAGAAGGCAGCAGTTAGCCCAACAAACGGGCATGTGTCACCGAAATTTGTGCGGCCTTTCAGAAAACTATCACTATGATAAGCGGGTATGTGCAACAGAAAATGGATAAAATCCACAACTCACAACTTCCACTAAAAAGGAAGAAGGCAACAGTTAGCTCAACAAATGGCAGCGAAGCGACGTTGGTAAGCCGAAGACCCCGAGTACGTACAGCGAGAGAATAGCAACGAACAGGAAAGGCAACGGCGGCTGCGAGAAGACCCCGAAGCGATGGAAGGCCTACGCCAACGACGACGTGCGCGTGTCGTGTCTGTGACTGTCTGTGGTTTAACTGGAACGTTGGAACCTTTCTGCGCTGAGAAGCAACGTAGAAATAACTCAACATCGCTTAGCTACAGGCCTAGCAACGACCTAGAAACAACCCAGATACAACCTGCATCACCTAGCTAAGGCCCAGAAACAACCTAGAAGCAACCAGATTAGTCCTTCAGAATCGTCCCAGTTTCACTGTTTCAAGGCTTGCGTGTTTTAGTGCAAGCTTCGCCTATTTTATGTCTTCTATTTTATTAACAATTCGAAATAATAATAAAGTTTTAGAGATTTGATTCAAGTGCAATATCGGCACTACGAGGTAGTTTTACGAGTTAGTTTTAGCTGGGCGGCAGCTGGATATATATCGTGACGAAGAAATTGTTTTCATCAGTAACAACGTCACTTAATTTTATTGAGTGTCATCGTGATTTTGTGATATGTGTTGTAAGGCCGCGCGTCCCTTGCGGAATTCTTTTTATGTTCTTCCTAATATTTTCGCTTGGTTGATTTATCTATTATTTCGTTGAAGCAACTGGCGTTAATCGTTGAACAATCACCCACCTGACGCGTTCACGTAGACATTAGTAATTGCCGGAGGCAAACTTTTCATATAGGCGGTCGAGTTTTTAATGAAAGTTTCTGGAAATAGCGATTTTATCGATGATCAAGCTTATGCATGTAACGCCATAGTTAGGAAGTGAAAAGCCACATGGCCACTCTGTGCACTTGGCCTAATAATATATCTAAAGGGGTAAAATGGTCTCATGGTAGTTTTCTCCAAAACATGTGATGCATATGCGAGTAAAAATCTCGCGAGAACTTCGTAAACAATATATGAATCTCAAGTAAGTTGTAAATTGAATAATAGAACATGTATGCTTTAGATGCTGCAATGCCTACTTATAAAATGTATTGACTGCATTTTATGAAACCTCAGTATTGCATAATAATAAGCTTCGAGCTCCTCTTTGTGAAATAAGCACGTCTGAAAATACTTGTAAGAAGGGCTTCTTGCCCTAAATAAAAATGGCTGCAACGACTTGCTCGCAACAATATTTGTGTGTCTTTAGAAGTCTTCGAGCACGCGGCGCGTGAGTTGTCGTTGACGTAAACCTTCTTTTAATGGGGACTATGCCATTCGAGAAGTGATTTCGGATTCGATTTTGTGTTAACGCCAACGAGTGCATACGGCCTTTATTTCTGCTTGCGCATTCTCCACTTGTACTGCGATCCTGTCCTTTTCGAGCAGCAGCTTCGCTGCGCGGCTTTTGCGATGTCTCGACTTCTCTCTTGTATCCGTGGTTGCACGCCCTGTCTTTTGGGGCGAATCTCCTTAGGGCCTAGCCTTGTCGTCGTCCGCGCCCTTCACGGGGAGATTCGTGGATGTGAGACACACACACAAAAAAAAAGGCTTTAACAATAGACTAATATCAATCATAATTGTGACATAACAATATAAAACACCTAGAAGCACCAACCCTTTATACTAGTCGGTGACTTAACGTACACATTATGGACCTTTTGGACCTAGCTTTGTCGTCGAAGCTCACTGTCCGCTGTCATGGTGGTTAGAAAACCATTCCTAGAAACATTTGTGTACGTTGTGGATGTGAGACACAAAAAAAAAAGGTTCAACAGTACACTAATATCAATCATAATTGTGACAGAACAATATAAAAAATTACACCATCTCCCGCTAAAGGGAACCATGTGTAGATGTGAAGCAGCGGGCGCTAACGCTTACACTGGCGGCGGCGTTGACGCTGGCGCTCATCGCAGCGTTGCGCAGGAGAGAAAACTGGGGAGGCGCAAAGCAGGCAGAGATGGAGCAGTGTTTCCTACTGGATCATGCCAATCGCTGCTAATGGGCAATGAGAGACAGAAGACTCCGACTGGACACAGAGACCCGCACTCCGCTTTTAGTTAACGCGCACGCTGCGAATTTTTATTGTTCAACAACGCACAGGAGAAATCTCCCAATGGCACCACCTTGGAGGTCAAGATCCATTGCCATATATACGGGGTGGCCAGTGAACGGTTGTGCAGCGCGAGCAGTCGGTTTTTTTCAACCAAGAAACCCGCTAGCAGACGCTGCGTGCGTCGGCGTCGCGAGGCGAGAGAGGGGGGGAGCGTAGGAGAGGAGAGAGAGGGGGGTGACACGCATGGGCAGTGGGAGTGTAGACGCCGCGGGCAGGGATGCCTAGAGGAGAGAGGGGGGGAGTGTAAGAGGGGAGAGAGGAGGGGAGGCGCATGCGCAGTGAGGGTGTGGTTGCCGCGGGGAGGGATGCCTAGAGGAGAGAGAGGGGGGAGAGGAGGTTTTTTATTTTTATTTTTTTAAAGGGTTTGCGCATGCGCAGTAAGGGTGGGCACGCGTCACACCACCACCACCACCACCGGATTAAGCTTCGCCATAAGATGCTTCACATCTAAAACACCTACAAGCACAAACCCTTTGTACTAGTCGGCGGCTTCAACGTAGACATTATGGACTTTATGACCTAGCTTCGCCCACTCGCAATCATTCCCTTCGTGGAGATGCGTGGATTTTTAAACATGAATACCGACCAACTAGCTCAGCTCTTTGTCTTCTATAAGTTCACTGCATCGACAGCTGGCGTCACAAACTGCGACAGTTGCTGAGCGGGCACACGTTACCTGGCAAAACCCGTGCCTGCAGGGCTGTGCTGCGCATGGATCCAAGACGGGGGGCAACGCCGGGAGCGGCTGTGGCTGAGATGGGCCAACCCCGGGTTCGCCTTGGCGCAGACAGCCGCTCGGTCCAACTCCGTTGCCCACGTAACCCGGCGGACATCGGCACTCGTGGAATGTGCCCGAGCGAACTGCGAATCGGTGGCACAAATGAACGAAAATCGCGCTGAAACCTGCCGGGAGTGGTTGTCTCAGACAGCGTTAGCTGTGGCTGCTTTGAACTTTGCTATAATTTTGTTCAGTAATTGTGAAATCTATAAGATGAAGCATGAATTGTGAGTAGGCGCGACAGACAAGGAAGTAGAAGAAAACCGAAAAGGACACAGCACTACGTCTTCTTTTGTTTTCTTTTGTTGCCTTGGAGAACTTCGGCGTCTACGTCCTTTATTTGTCGTTGGCTTTTCTTTTACGTCCTTGTCTGTCGCGCTTACTCACTCTTCATGGATGCAAACCAACCAGCCCCGCAACGTGTTTTAGCAAGATGAAGCAGTTGCTCATGGCTGACAAGAACAGCTCTCCTTGTGGAATTTTTATAGCATTTCTTTAGAATTCGCTGGTACCCCCTTCGGAGCCTCTTCACTGTATTATTGCAAATCAGTTCTGCAAAATCCCGCGAGCCTCTGAAGCGCGAAGACACAAGGAAATCCGTGTGGATGTCTCGGAAATATTCTTCGTTGCCGTAAAATTCGACTTGGTACGGGAATCGAACCCGGGGCCAACGCCTTTCCGAGGCGCTCGCTTTACCACATGAGATAACTAGGAAGCTAGCCATTGGCAGCGCGTGTGAGTGTCACCTGAATTCATCATCATCAATTCAAATTCAATGTCCCCTGAATTTTGATGAAAGGCACAGAATGTTCACGAAAAGTAGAGAAACACACGGGAAGTCCCTTTCTAATGTAGCGCATGCTTCTCTAATGTTTTCCATTTGAACAGTATATGCGTCTTCTTGCTGCAACATGCGTCGTCTTGTCTGGCTTGCCGTGCGCTTGTCGTTTCGTGCACGATCTTCAGGAGCCCTTTGAGCAGCACGCATATTTTCGCCGCATACGTCCTTTCGCTGCAATATTTTAGTGTACCAGTGGTGGGTGGCGGCGTTTGCCCAATTTGTGCGCCAGATACGTTCTTGCTTTGTTTCACAAAATTACGATAAACCTTGTTTCACAAAATTACGATAGGCCTTGTTTCACAAAATTTATCCGAATACTTACACTACCAGCTTGTGCCCCCGTCGTGGGGAAGTAGTTAATTTAGTGCCATTTTCTGGCGATGCCCTTCGTTACTGGGCAGCGATCAAGCCAACCAAGCCAAGTGGTGCTCCGCCATCAGAAGCTCAATTAACGAAGTTCAGCTTTGGGCCGTACAGAGAGCCCACGATGCGGCAGTCAGGCTTATCCTGCCCATCGCGATGTGGGAGGAAACCATTGAGCCAGGCCCGTAGCCAGGAATTCTTTTTTTTTTTTGGGGGGGGGGGGGGGGGGGGAACTTGTTGAAAGCCTTGAAAAACGCCCATTTTTATTATTTTTCCTTGGTAAAACACCCCCCTCCGTCCGAATTTCGGGGGGGTCCGGGCCCCTAGCCCCCCCCCCCCCCTGGCTACGGGCCTGCATTGAGCGCTGGTCGTGTCTCTCAAGGCTACTAATAAAGTTGGACCAGCCAACCAACCCACCTATCATTTTTAAGAAGAGTGGTGGACAGTCCAGTAGCAGTGGCACATATCTGCGTTAGGGACCACCTGCCTACGGACATCCGTTTCGCATCGTCATATACAGCTTAGCTGTAAAAACCGTTTGCTATCGGGCAAAATAAGCGCCAGAAATGCGTATGCGGGTGTACCACAGTTGCAGAAGAATTTGTACTTGTTTGGGATCCCGATTCTCGAAGAATATCTTTGTTAACTAAGAAGCTTTCTTCCTGATAAATCCGTACTACTTTCTCTTGTGGTTTCGCACGACTTACGGATGACTGGTAATTTTATATTTGAATAACTTTACGTTGCCGGACTGCCTACGCTTGATTTGTCCAAGCCTGCATATCTACTGACATTCATCGTTTGTTGTGTGCACGTTCAAAAGATACGAACGAAGTAATTTACGGTCTGCGATTTTAGCATTCAGATGACTACATGGTACGTATTTTTCGCACTACACTTACCAATGCACGTGGCTATGGGACTGCAGCCTCCATTATTGACGTTGCAAGCGCCAACGTACGTGCAGCTCACACCGTCACCAACGTATCCTGCATATAAACATAGGAATGCCGAGCCTATAGGTATGACAGAAAAAGTAAATATCTGACTCTAAGGCAAGAACCACGTAAAGCGTAGATTACATTGTGCCAGTTGGTGTTAGTGAAACAAGTGCTCGATATCAGGCTAGGACTGGTACCATGAAGAGAAACAATGCTAAATTTCATGAGAAAGGAGTAAAGAAAAGCAGGGAGTTTAACCAGACGTATGGGTGGTTCGCTACCCAGTACTCCTGAAAATTATTGGACTGTCAATTTACAGTTTCAAAAATTGTGTATTAATTTTACAATTGTCTGGTTTTTGCCCCTGTCCTGCTCATTATGCGTTACAAAACGAAGAAAATGGATCGACCGGCCCGTTATCGTCTGTTGTATACGTAGTAATAATAACTGGGATTTTACGTCCCAAAATCGCGATTTGATTATTAAGGGACGCCGTAGTGGAGGGCTCCGGAAATTTCGACCACCTGGTGTTCTATAACGGGCGCTGACATCGCACAATACACGGGTCTCTAGCATTTCGCCTTCATCGAAATGAGACCACCGCGGCCGGGATCAAACCCGTGACCTTCGGGTCAGAAGCCGAGCGCCATGACCACTGCTCCACCGCGGCGGACTTATCTCCTGAAGCAGAAACAAGGGTAAACTCTGCAAACAACCATACGAAGGCAACCGATAATGAAGCCAACAAGAACATAAGCGGTGCCATTTGTAGTGTTGGATTGAGGTGTACCACTTATGAGATAAAAAATTAATTAACGTGGACTGAAAAAAAAACCACGCATATCCACGAAGTGAATGCTGACGATGGGGCGAATCACTGTGCATCGGATCGTGAATATCTGTCAAATGATTATATATTGTTTGACACACACATATATAAATGTTTATTGTTTATGACAATGTAGTCTTGGATTTTGGTTTCCTGCCGCGCCTGAGTACGGTCTATTTTTAAATCATATGTGCGCTCTGTAGACGGTTTAGCGCACAGATATTTCGCACCTGCGCTTCGACTGTGCACTACGGCGCACGGCCGGATTGAAGACGGAGGGACATTGTGAGGCGAATCGCGTCGAGGCGAATCGCGTTGTTGCGAGGCCACCATTATCACGTCCCGTCGATAGATGGCAGCACCGCACCGCTCGCTCGTCCCCGTGCCTCCTTCGACAGTGCTCTACGGCGCACGGACGTATTGAAGATGGAGAGACCATGTCAGGTATTAAAGTGCTTCGCCCCTAAAAAACGAACTCCATGTGTGAACCATGTGTGAACCGAACACACATCATTCGCAGTAAACGAGCGATGTTCTACCCGCTGAGCTACGGCGGCCCTCTTTCTCCGGTATTATTTGTAGTGTGCATGTAGAAAGAAGGCCAAACTTGACCAACCTGGGGGGCAAGGACCGCAGAAGCGGGAGCCGACGGTGTTGTGGCAGTCCACGCGGGGATTCTGGGAACAACCGCCATTGTTGGTGAGACACTCGTCGATATCAGAGCAGGTGTAGCCGTCTCCCGAATAACCTGAAAGAGATGTTATCGATAAGAGCACATTCACGGAGCATTTCATATTAAAAGAGCAATGCACAGGTCATATGAGATGCGGCACTATCAGGGGAGTTCACTTGTATAGTGACATATAGACCCTTTTACTGCTTACAAACACAGGCCCTCGACGGCATCCGGTTTCGTCCACCGATGTGCCTATAATAGCACCGGCGGGCAAGAAGAGCCTTAGCGAGTAGCGAACTGATTTTCTACACTTCCCTACTTACCAAAATATTTTCAAATAACGCTTCTTTTGAGCTACACAAAGATTATAACAGATTTCTTTGAACTTTATGCACCTTGCTTTTATCTAAAAAAACTAAAGAAAGACGTTCCTTATCCTGAAAGAACTTGAAAACGCGCTTTCGGTTTCTGTGTTAGGGGCTGATAAATCAGGTGACTGGAAGTTTATTGGGGTACAACGCTTGCTGCTGCTATCGCAATCTTGAAACCGTCTATAGGAATTCCGAGATAAGCTGGAATTGTAGCTTAGGTTTATCGCATACTACAATGCCGCTGTTCCTGTCGCAACAATCGTTTTGCAAACCAGAATATGAACGAGAAGTAAAACAAACAAACAAAAGACAGGTATAAATTTCTCTCGCTGGCTTCTACTGACGTTATGAAATCGTTAGTCTGTGACGACGGTTATGACACTCATGAAGAAAATAGCACATTTCATAAGACATAGCGTAGCGTGTATTGAGAAATTCTGGAAAAAGAATGTAACGAACATGTGCTTAAAATTATTCCACATCTGCGCAATACACAAGTATATCGGTTTTCATGCAAAATTAAGCGTAGCCTTTTATTCCACGTGCTGTCAACCAGCCCTTCGCGCGCGAAAAAAAATCAGGTAGAGGGTTGAACAGATGTATGTTTGAAAAAATGTCAAACTGAACTAGTTGGAATTATTATTATTATTATTATTATTATTATTATTATTATTATTATTATTATTATTATTATTATTATTATTATTATCATTTGCTGCACAAGTAGAACGCAATACAACAGGAAGTAAATGGTGGAGGCCCCATCTTCAGTGAAGTACCATAACATTGCTACTTTATGACTTTTAATAGTAAGGATGTAAGGAACACCCGTTTTTTTGTTATTATTCGGGAGCCAAACTAGCAGAGATTTTGTTCCCAAGTACCGATTTTCATTTGCCCTTATATATCTCGAAGCTGTACCAACACTCTCAAATTTTTGTTTATTTGCAATGGCTTCAGCATATCGAGAAACTGGAACCTGCTTCTAGAAATCGTTGAAACGCAAGAACTTTGTTTTCTTTGTTTTTACGAATATGACGGCAGAAATTTGTCTTCATCATATTTTGAACGATTCTTGTCCACTTACCCACGGCTGATGTTGTTTTACTCTCGCAAATGATACTGCGTTTGTAGCTGTCCGCGAAATGTGGTCGCTAATGCATTTAATTGCACCAAATATTACTATACGTGCTATTTGAGTAATTTTTCTGTGAGAACTGTTTTAGCAACATGCACGTATGTGAAACTACCCTGAAACGTGCGCAACATGCCAACGAGGCCCTGCGCCTAAGTACTGCACCTAATTTGCGGCAGCGTGGTTTATGAACGTTCCTATATCCATAAGCGTGCGCGGGGTTCCCCTTCAGGGGTGGCGAAGGATCATCGTAGCACCCCCCCTCCCTATTAAGTCAATGTATGGGGCAGATATTGCGCCCCCCCCCCCTTCTGCGTGACTAGGGGAGGGCGCCCCCCCCCCCCTGCCCCTCTCGTGCGCACGCCTATGCCTAATCCCGTCCAGCCTCAATTTTGTGCTTCACCTGTAGGGCGCATCAGGAGTCACGCAGACGCATTTTCGGAGTTCGGCTGTTGCCTTATTTTGAAAGAATTTGATGTTACATTAACGTTGCTTCATGTTGAATCATGATCTGCTTCCACGACCTTGCTTCATATTATGGGACCTTCGAATGTAATAAACATCTGTAATGATATTGTCGGGTTTTGCCAATCTGTCCTGCGGAATCACTTGCGCAAGGTGGTGGTGAGCAAGGTGACGCAAGGTGGCGCAAGGTGGCGGCATTTTTCGTAAATTTTTCGTCAACCAAGAGGCTTTGTTTCAGAGAAATAGTCATAATAATGGTTTCATTTCCATCAACCCAAGATTGACGGAAATAAAGTCCGTATGTATTTGCTTGTAGCTCTTTGCTACAAACAAGGAGTTATTAATATTCTCTTTCACGATGCTATCATGTTGATCAGTGCTTCTCAAATGGCAGTCCACGAAGCCATTTAGGGGGGTCCTCGACACCCATGCTCAAAAAAAAAAAAAAAAAAAACAAGTGAAAAAAAAGAAAACTTGGAGGGCACTTGAGCTTCGCGATCAAGAATAGAACGCGATAGCGTAATCAGGGCCCTGCGCGCATCACCTTCTGAATTGCTACCTTATCTTTGGTTGTCGGTGCATGCATCAACCGAGCCGAAAGGAAACAAATGACTGTGCGTCTAATATTGGGCGTTTCAAGCTATCCTAGAATGCATACTGCAAGTACAGTTGTTAAGTGCTCACTACGCCATAATTCTTGCATTTGCGAATCAGCGAAGGGACCATAACGCGTCTGTCGCATAAACGAGACGAGACCAGCACAGACACAACTGCGTTCGATGCGAACGAAAGCAAGATTCTTCTTTTTTCTTTATTTGCTTATTACTACTGCGCGCGCCTTCGGAGTCTTCTGCGAATTTCAACAGCGTCCGTAAGGCAACACGAAAACCTACGTAGTTGCTCCATTCGTTGATGCTTTTGCAGCTGATGATGATTAAATTTGTCTAAGCGTTTTGTAATGAGCGGGCCTTTAAAACACCCATTCGCTGTAATTCGCATGTTCGGACGCTTTCACGGGACTGCCACACGCCTTATAGAGCCAATGTATGACAACATCTGAAGTTTTGGACGCTGAAACTCTTCCAAGTTTAAGAGAGAGAGATGAAGAGGAAGGCCGGGAGGTTAACCAGATACTAGCATCCGGTTTGCTACCCAGCACTGGGGAGGGGAAATTGGGGCAAGAAAGAGGGTGTAGAGAGAGAGAGAAGAAAAAAAAATGAAAGGAAAAAAATGCACGCACACGCAGGATAGAAAGCGACGCGCACAGGAAGGGCGTTCTGGCTAAAGTCGTTCAGAAAGGCCGGTCGATCGCAAAAATCGCAGCAGCGCTTTCAGGGCCTTCTTCTGTGACGTCGCATCCTGTCGATGGCTTAAAATCCTTTCTTCTGACAAAGGTCGGTCATCTAACTTGTTGAGCGCGTTGCAAAGGCATAGTCGCTGTGCCCTATACTGTAGGCAATCGCAAAAGATATGTCCAATAGTCTCCTCATTGCCACAGTAGTCACAGGCTGCGGTGTCGGCCATCCCAATGCGGAAAGCATATGCGTTGGTAAACGCAAGGCCCAACCATAGCCTACACAGAAGGGTCGCGTCTACTCGGCGAAGCCTGATGGGACTTGAAGACATAACGTAGGGTCAAATGAGTGCAGTCGGGCATGTTTGAAGTGCGGCTCGTTCCACTGTGACGTGGTACGTAGACGAGCAAACAAACGGAGGTTCCGTGCAGCGTCGTTCCTAGAAAGCGGTAGTAGTACCTCACGGTCTTCTCCGTGGGCTGAGCGGGCAGCTTGATCGGCCCGTTCATTGCCGATGATTCCGCAGTGGCTGGGTAACCACTGAAAAGTGATTTGATGTCCTTTCTCAGTCAGGTGGTGTATAAGCTCCGCTGTCTCTAATATCAGCTGCTCATGCGGTCCGCGGCGTAAGGTTGACAGTAGAGACTGCAGTGCCGCCTTTGAGTCACAGAAAATGGTCCACTTGTGTGTCGGTTGGTCAGTGACGAATTGTAACGCGGTACGAAGGGCTGCCACTTCTGCTGCCGTCGATGATGTTGCGTGGGATGTCTTGAATTTGATCGTCGTATCCAACCTCGGAATCACGACTGCTCCGGTTGAGCTGTTTGGCAGGGCGGATCCGTCAGTGTAGATATGTATGGAGTCTTGGTATTTTTCAAACAAGAGAAATAAAGCAAGCTGCTTAAGTGCCGGTGACGACAACTCCGTTTTTTTCTGGACGCCAGGTATCGTAATGATGATATTTGGTTGAGTGAGGCACCATGGAGGAGTCTGGGGTCTGGCGGCAGGAGTGAAGGAAGTTGGTATCGATTCACCATGCGCGATCACTGTTTGGCAGTAAGACGTCCGCGGACGGTCCCCTGTTAGAGAGGCTAGGTGATGGCGGGGAGTTCGAGCAAGATGTCGTATATGAGTCCTCAGTACTTCCACCTCAATGTGGGTCTTGATGAGGTGGTCCTTTGCGATGGCTATAGTCGCCATTGTCGATGCACTTTGAGGCAAGCCGAGACAAATCCGGAGTGCTTGAGCCTGAACACTTTGTATCAGCCGTAGACTTGTTTTGCTTGTGTTGGTTAACGCAGGCAGGCTGTACCGGAGGAATCCAAGGAAAAGAACCCTGTATAGTTGCAACATAGCGTCTGTGGACATTCCCCATCTCTTTCCAGCGAAGAATTTGAACAAATGACAGATGCCTGTCAACCGCTTTTTCATGTATGATACATGAGGGCTCCATGAGACGTCTCTGTCGATTATAACGCCTAGGAACTTGTATGATCGGAGGTAAGGTATTCTTTCGCCGTTTATCACTACGCTGTAGCTCTCTATTGGTTTGCGCGTAAATGCCACAAGCGCACATTTCTCAGAGGAAATTTACAGACCTCTTTTAGGGGAGGTAAATAGCTGCTTGAGTGGCAGCCCTCTGAATTCGCGCTCGTAGCTGTAGGCGTGTTACTGCAGACGTCCAAACGCAGATGTCGTCCGCGTACATTGACAGTCTGACAGTGCTTGGCAGGTGCTCGTGGAGAGCGATTAGTGTCAGGTTGAATAGTACAGGGCTAAGTACGCCACCCTGGGGAACACCACGGTGGCTGTAATGGAGCGATGTGTCACCGTCCTCGGTGCTCACGAAAAAAGATCGCTCAGAGAGATAGCTGCGTAGCCACTGAAACATCCGACCACCCACTCCTACCTCTTCGAGAGCGGCGAGGACAGCTTCATGAGTGACGTTGTCATACGCCCCCTTAACATCAAGGAATAGAGAGGCGCAGAGACGCTTACGGCCTTTTTCGTGTTGTACGTAGGTGACGAGGTCGACGACGCTGTCAATCGATGACTGACCACGGCGAAACCCCCGTCATAGCATCTGGGTAGATGTTGTGATGCTCCAAGTACCACTCTAGGCGTCCTAGTACCATCCTCTCCATTACTTTGCCCACGCAACTAGCCAGTGCAATCGGGCGGTACGATGTGAGCACCAGTGGTGACTTGCCAGGCTTCAGTAATGGAACCAGACGACTGGTCTTCCAGTTTACTGGGAGGGTGCCCTCTCGCCAGGATGCATTGTAGATCTCGAGGAGAGCAATTCTCGCACGCTCTCCAAGGTGACACAGTGCTCTGTAGGAAATGCCATCAGGTCCGGGCGCTGATGTCCGTCTACACAAAGCCAGTGCCGCTTTAAGCTCTTGAATTGAAAAAGGTAGGTCCATGCTGTGATCGCGCGATGTCGGACCGCCACTTGAAGGCGCGAAGTTGTTGTGATCAGTGAGCTGACCAGATAATTTGGCACAGAACGCTTCTGCCACGTCGACCTCCGATCGCTGTTGAGATAGGGGTAGTGCCTTGAATGGGAACCGCTGGACGGGGGGTGTCCGGAGCCCTCTTACTGCCCTCCATAAGTGTGATAGAGGCTTGCGGGGATCTAACGATTCGCAAAAGGCAGCCCAACGTTGTGACTCTAGCTTGTCTATCCGGCGTTGCATCTTCTTCTGTAAGCGTCTGGCGGTCCGTAAATCTTCGATTGCTTTTGTGCGTCGGTACCTTCGTTCCGCACGTCGTCGGAGAGCCCGAAGTCGTTCTAATTCTACATCGAATTCCGTTACTTTCGAAGAACATGCGAGGGTGCACATCGTGTCTTGTACTGCGCACTTGATCACCTCTTCTAAGTCAAGTGTGGTGTTGTCTTGACAATGTTCTTCCATGAGAGATTGAAACTTGGTCCAGTCCACTCTCTGGATGGTGTCGCGTACCTTGGAAGGCGACAATCCTCTGATCTTCAGATATGTCGGAATGTGGTCGCTCCCATGTGTTTCAATGTCCGCAAACCATCCGGCACGTCTGACGAGACTTCGAGAGACAAAGGCCAAGTCAAGGCAGCTGCTGTATGCAGAGCCACGTAAAAACGTGGGACTGCCATCATTTAGCAAGCACAGCTCATTGTCTGAAGCAAAAGATATCAGACTTCTGCCTTTTGCGCTGATCTTCGGGCTCCCCCCATAGCGTATGATGGGCGTTGAAGTCCCCAATGATGATCCATGGGCCAGGAGTGGATGATAGTACGCATCGCAGTCTTTTGTGGTCGAATCTACTTGATGGAGACAGGTAGGCGCCTACAACAGTGACAGTAAGACCCTTTTTCTTCACTGTTAGGCATACGTATTGGTTATCGTCGTCAGGTGGCACAGGATGAAGAACGTATGTCAGGTCGCGGCGAATAAAGAGCAGGACCTTACTGTTTTCACAAACAGCAGCCGACATGAATGATTCGTATCCGGAGAGTCTGATTGCGCTCGATAAGTTTGGTTCGCAGATGACGATGATGGGAAACATATTGGTGAACACGAACCGACGGAAATCAGCAATGCGTGATCTCAGTCCCCGTGCATTCCACTGGAAAATTGCTGCTTTTCGGACCTCTTCCCTGAAAGACAGTGGCTGGGGAGCCATTATCTATTCAAAGGCCGCTAGCACTGGACTCAGAGCGTCCAGTACTTGAAGTGCACTTCTGGCTGTCGTTGTGTGCATGTTGTTTAACAACATGCGAATGGTATTAATTAAGGGTCGTAGAAGAGCGATCACTTGATGATCCGTGTTCCGCTGCTCCTCTGTTATCGCAGCTTGCTCTGATGGAGGCGGCTTCTGCCGTGGTTCTTCCACAAGTCGTGTGCGCGTAAGTGGCGGCCATTCCTTAGTAGAAAGAGATCTGCTCGTTTTCTCTCTTCCATCATCTGCATTTGCTGCGCTGGAAACTGCAGCTGGCGGCGTTCCCAAATGCGTCGACTTACTCCTTGACGTTGACCTTGGCCGTCGTGAAGACCTTCGACGTCGACGTCGTCTTCGCCGGACTTTTTCAGCAGCCTCTTTGTGGGTTGAGCTGTCACGCACCATTTGCTTAAGAATAGAAATCTCTTTCTTTATGCGCGGGTAGTCTTTAGAAGATGCACTGTGAGCACCTTGACAATTAGAACACTTCAGTATCGTTGCGTTGCAGTTGTCTTCTGAGTGCGGTTCGGTGCATCGGGGGCACACTGCGCAGTTCCTGCAGAAGCACCCTTCACATGGCCAATCTTCTGGCAGTTAAAACATTGCAGAGGTCTTGGAATAAATGATCGAACCTGGTGTCGAAAGTGGCCAACCTTCACGTGTGAAGGGAGACAGTCCCCTTTGAACGTAATTCTCACGCACCCTGTGTTACCAAGGCGGCCGACGTTCACAATGACGTTCTCTTCCCTCCAGAAAAGCACAAAGACGAGCAAGATGTGTTCCGTGAAAGAATCACTTCCAAGTTTAAACTTTTTACTAAAATTACATGTCCGAAAGTGCATTAAAAGAAGCCATCGCCTCTCCCTGCCGTAACGCATTTTGAAAGTCAGCTTTGTTGCACAACTACAATACTTTGCTGTGAAGTAAAAATACGAAGGTGCGCCGGGGTGCGTTGGGTTTGTGGGCAGGGGCTCACAAGCTTGAATTTCTCGTTTTCTTGTTTCTCTTCAAGGATTTCGCGTTCCATTACCTTTTGGCACGGATACCTAACAGCCAGAATTCATTGTTATAACCGATAATGCGGCCTGCGGGCATTGCTGTAGGCGAGTTATTTCACCACAGAGAACATACAAACGTTGACGGTGAATCCACTTCTCATTGTTATAACCGATATATTGTTAAAAACCGGTATCGTTACAAGTGGATTCGACTGTACTCAGAGTGAACAAGCTTGAGCTAGTCTTACCACTGGGGCAGGGTGCGCATCCGAAGCCTCCCGGATAGTTGATACAGGCTACGGGCGGGTTTCTCGAGCAGAAATGATGACCCGTGCTGCACTCGTCCACATCCACGGAGCAGGACGGCTGCCCGAAACCCTTGGTCCAACCTTGTTCGCACAGGCACATGTACGGTGGCTGCATCCGAACAGAGCACCGCGGAAACCGTTTAGTCGCCTTCTATTTCCTCCCACGTGTCGAACGCGAATAGATGGGCAACATTCTAGCAGAAGTTAGGACTGTGCAGTACTCCAGCGCTACAAGAAGTACCGTTCTACGCATGCTACAGAACATAAACCATTACACTGCGAAGAGAAGCGCGTTCATTCTGTGGAAGCTTGTTATAGAGCCTGTTTTAAACGTTAATATTGCATTAGGTGCTACTGGTGAAGAAATATTGAAAAAAAGATTTGCGCGGGAGGCTGTCAAATGATGTTGTTGTTGTTGCTGTTGTTGTTATTATTATTATTATTATTATTATTATTATTATTATTATTATTACCGATGCTGCATCGCATTTATGTTGTATTTAAACCTCCTTTGTTGTACCTATACCTACGCTTGAGCATATTTAAGCTTATCTGATCCTGTGTATGCTTTGTTCCTTCGTATATATATATTTTTAACAAGAAAGTGTTTTATGCCGGGGTCCACCAAGCTCCAGGACTTCACTTGAACATAATTTAACTCAGCGCAAGATGACGCGGAACACAAGAGAAGAAGGGACAGACACAGCGCTGTGTTGTCCCTTCTTCTCTTGTGTTCCGCGTCATCTTGCGCTGAGTTAAATTATGTTCAAGTACAATTACCAACTGGCCCAGCTTTCAGTCCTTCTCCAGGACTTCAGTGGTGCATTTCCGTCACAGAAATGACGTCGCAAAAATGGACATGATCAGACGGCAAAGAAAATAGTTCCGTCAATGGGTGTCGAACCCACGACTTCTCGCTCCGCGACAACAGATGCCGGGCACGCTATCCACCGCGCCACGGTCACACAGTTCGGAGGATGTAAAAACGCGCCTTTTATATCTACCCCTTTCCTCTCACAGTGCTCCTGTTCGGCGCGGCGTTGTCGGCGTCTGGGAGCGGTCAAGTGAAGTAATGTATCATGAGATAGATAGATAGATAGATAGATAGATAGATAGATAGATAGATAGATAGATAGATAGATAGATAGATAGATAGATAGATAGATAGATGGCTGGCTATTCGTCTCGTACAGAAATTCGTGCAACACCCAGAGCAACCAGAAATGCCTTTTCTACAGTAGGTGCTCACGTTGTTGGTGCGAGGCAGGCTGACGCAGGTCCCGTGGTCACAGAGCGAGTGCGAGCTCGTTGTCGTGCAGCTATCCTGGCTCTCGGTGCAACGAGCCCCGTAGAACCCTTGGGCACACTCGCAGCTGCGATAGTAATGAAAAAAGATAAACAACAGAAGAAGAACATGATGAAGACAGCTTGGATTGCTGTGCGTGAAGTTCAACCAATAAGGACCTTGTTGGACGAACTAGATGAATACCTAGAGTATCAGTAGCGGAGCTAGAAAACTTTTTTCCGAGGGGGGGGGGGGGGAGGGGGGGGGTTCAGACATACTTTATGGACAGGGTTCTGTTTGGTGTCGCAGAAGTCGGTTGCCAGACTTGGGGGTTACGGCCGCCCCACTGACGCCGGCACTCCACGGACGCTGGTAAAATATTTGACTGGCCTTATAGTGAGCAGTAGCCTATAGTGACGGCAGGTAAGGAAAGGCACTAGTAAAACTGGCCTTATAGTGAGCAGTCGCTTTATAGTGACAGCAGGCTGCGCTATACTGAGGTGGCGCAGCAGGCGCGCTAGTTAAAACAGTAGGAGAGCGAAGCGATCCGTGATACTGAGAGCAGAGTATCAAGAGAGCGAAGCGATCCGTGATAGAGAGAGCAGAAGTTACCTCTCCGGAAAACCGTCGACGTATAAATCTGGCAGCAGTCTGGCCCAACACAGACCCCCAAATCTGGCAACAGACTTCTGCGACACCAAACAGAACCCTGCCACTTTATGTTCTTTCGTTTGCGTTTGTATGTGTGCGTGTGAATACACACATGCGAAAATGAAAAAATTTCGGGGAGTTTGACCCCCCCCCCCCCCCCACGTCTGGTTACGCCAGTTAAGATTGTAATCGGAAGTACACCACGCTCTTCATTTTATAGACGTAGCTGTCGAACATCATTCCTGTGTAAATGATGTTGAGAGCTGCAAACGCGGCATGCAGTTTGACTATACGCGCTTCCCGCTGCACGCGCAATGAACGAAATTGACACCTAACGTTGCCACTCTGGTTACTAACGTGCCACCACTCGACGACACAGAGATAGAAAGGCAAAATAAAGGCAGAGAGTGTAACTGTGTCGCACCGATTTGCTACACTACTCATGGGGATGGGTGAGAGAAGGACAAGAATAAAGCATTATGTGACACCAGCGCAAAACAAGGAACAAAGGACTCGTCTGTAGTTCTTCCTTGTCCTTTGTTCCTTGTTTTGCGCTGGTGTCACATAATGAACCACCAACTTGCCCAAAAATGTGCCCTCTTAAGAATAAAGCAAGTTGAAAAGAGAGAACCGATACAGGCGCCCGCATAGCAGTGTTCACAGCCCCTACACAAATAAGTTTCACGTTTAGGCTGTGACAGGCGACGCATTCAGTTGTCTATATGAGTGACTAGAGACGAATGCGAAAAGAACTGGGCATGGGAAAAATGGTAAAACTGCTGGTCTAGCACAACGAGATGCACACGGAGAACTGGACTGGTGATTTTATTAGTCTAATATTTTACAGTTCTTACAAAGTAGTGAAATTGTTTTATTGCATTAATCGCAGGTGTGCGGCATATTTATCTATATAGTTGGTTCATAATAGCCTAAATTACCGTGGCGCCATGAAACCCCGCATATACGAAACTAAATAGCATAGCAACTTGATGCACGGAGCTTTAGAACAGCTGACATTGTATAAAATGTATAGAACATTTGCAGAGATAGTTGGCCATCACCTGTTGCATCAGATTAGGTGAACAATCGCTCAAGTTAATGTTACAAACCGAGGTGCTTTAAAGCAGCTTTGAAATTGCAGACGTCGTTCACACTGGATGATTATACAAAGGAGGAGCATTTCCACGCTCGACGTATGCCGTATACGTCGAGCGTGGAACATGATTGCGGAGTATGAAGAGTCGCTTCATAAAAAAGGGAGAACCGGCTTTCGCAAAGTGGTGAGTGGCGACCGACGGAAAATCCGGGGAAAATGTGACTGCCTACCAAAAAAAAAAAAGGCATGTCACGACGGTGTGGCACATGCATCACAGTCACAGCGAAAGCCGGAGAAGCGGCGTTTCTAGAGTCCGTTGTAAACCCTCTTGGGGCGACTACTACAAGTATTGTTACAAGGTACCAACTACGCTATAAATCATCCCAAGTATATATGCGATGTAGGCAAGTACCCATTATGCCATTATTCATCCTTTTGTGCAGAAGCGAGGTACCCCCTACACATCTGTAAGGCATTATGCGCCCTTGGTTGATAATGTGGCTGATTACGATGAATAATTATCGCTGAACCATTTGTAATGGGCGAGAAGCTTTAAACCACATTGCGCAGTTAGCATCATGTGACGCCTGGTTGTTATTTAACTTTTCTATCGCGCTATATATATATTACACCTGTTAATGTGATTTCTTACCCGGCATGTATAGGTTCTTTGTCGACGGCGTTCGAAGTGCCGGCGCGGCTCTGTGGTAGAATATTCGTGTGCCACGCAGAGGGCCCGATTTCGAATCCTGCTCGATTCTGGATATATTTTGTTCTCATTGTGTGCGATAGCGTTTACGTACACCGGCGGTGGCGGCGCCCATCTCCGCCACCAAAATCGGCTCTTGGGATGATCTCTTAACAGCTTTCATTGTAGAAGCTCGACAGATCAAGTTTCACAGTATCGGTTGGTAGCTTCGAATGGCTTCATAATTAACCGCAAGTCAAGAAGGTGCGGTACTTACCGGAAGCTTCCTGGCGTGTTTATGCAGCGGGCGTTATTTTGGCAGCCGAGATCACTTCCCGTCCAATGGGAGCACTCGTCCACGTCGACTTCACACCGAGGTCCCTATGTGACAGCCAATCACAAAATGATGGTCCACACTCATATTACTTAACGTCTATAAGTACCCGTTACAAGGAAACGACGCTGTCGCGGTGATTGCTTAGTCATCTCAATAGAGTCAGCTCGTTAGGCTGATGGGCGGCCAAGAACACGTACCGCTTATTGAGGAAACAATTCTTAAGTAGGAAAATTATCATGACAACGGATCGAAAGTTGTAAGAGATACGGGGAATCAACGAATGATAAACGCAAGAAGGCCATGACACCCAATTTTTGATCATAATCTGTGTTAAGCGGATTAATCACTGTGCATTCACAAACAAGCTGGCGAAATTTTAGCGCATTTGCTTGAGTACTTCATTTATAATGGAATATTTTGATAAACACGCGAGCAGCATGAGAGTCGGGCAACACTGGCGCACTCACGAACAGTGACGTAACAAGCAGCTAGCTGCGCCAGCGTCTGTATTCCGGCGAACGATATACTTCCGTGTGCCGCTGCGCGTGAAATCGAGATATTTTAGCTTTCTTCAATTCGGCACTGGAATTGAACGATTTGTAGCGGCTGAGACTTTGGTAAAAGACGACGGCTCCGCGCCCTGCTTCGCATGACGTCACACGTGCGATGGCAAAATGGCGGTCGCCGGTGATGAGTGGGGTTAACAACCGGCGACTTCACGGGCTTGTTTTGTTCTGAAATATTCTTTTACAGCCGACTTTTTAAATCTGTATAGGCATAATAGGCACTCTATTCCTCGTTTTCACTGAAAACCAGAAATTGGTAGCTGACCGTGTCACGACCCCTTTAACGTGCCCTCGGACATCACTTAGGGCTGAATGCTGGCGGATGCATGCATGCCGTAGAAAACAAGAAAATGCAAATTAAAAATAACAGGACATGGGAAGAACACAGAAAAGGGCATAATCCTGGCAAACAAATACACAGAATAATAATCAACAAGTATTAATTAAGCATACCGTTTATATAATGAGTAAAGATGTGCGAATAACGAATTCTTAACTTCGAAGCACATTCGGATGATGAAAACCGACTGCTAGTTGAATCGAGCATTTCTCCAATATTTTCAAATCTGAATAGTAAAACTCCTGGCTCTTGCAAAAAATTTTTGCTCATCAACCAGATATTAAAAACGAAGCTTGTTCTACAGCAAAAATTATCAAGGATACCCACGCATATCCTACAGTGTTGCTTTACAGTACCGTACATATGCAGTTATTTAATGTGGTCACGGAGGATGGCTAGCTGCTTGGGTCATCAAGGAAGCAGCTACACCGTTGTGAATGTCACCATTCCTCCAGACGAGGAAAACAGCCGCTCACTAGGCACACTAGTAGTGCTGATGTGTCAATCTTGTCGCCATAGCTTAATCCTCTAAGCGTGTTTTCTTATTTGGGAGGACCAGTGAAAACTGATTGACACGATGTTCATTCACTCCAGGTGCCTCATCTTAGGACAACTCAGAATAATGGTGGGTTTCTTTATTTTTAGATTCTCTTCTGAATTTCGTAGGAACCCTTCGCATGCCTCGGTGGTTTTGTTCAGTATAATTTCGGCACCCTATTGCAACAACGTACTCGGCCTCATACACAGTGCAATGCTCTGTGGCTACTACACTTTAACATTGCCACGACATTTGCAAAAGTGCACTAGGAGAAAGGGGGGAGTGGAAGGCTAAATTAATTTGCCTATTTGTGAATTAAATATTGTGCAAATTAGCACAGGTACACATTTTTTTGTGTTTGCTGATTTGAGTACTTGTTATAAAATCCTGTGGGGTTCGTATATTTCTAATACTAACAGTGACTTGCAAATGGAGTGGAATGCCGAAGTATTCGGATCAAATATTAGAAGTCTTGAATATTCGCGTACCCATAATAATAAGGTAAACTTACGTTTTTTGCGTTTTAACCCTTTGTGCGGCAGTGGGACACATACGTCCCACTTTTCGGTCTACAGAAAAAAAATTCTCCCACATCACCCGTTGGAATTAGCGCAACATTAAGTCACTCATATCTTACCTAAGTCATCGTAATCTCGAAAAAAATTCTTTTACCACGCTTTCGAAGGGCGGATGTAGTGTTACAATAGCGTTGAATTTCGGTCAATTTTTTATGATCGCTTCTGAATTTTCCTCTTTTTGAGATACATAGAACCTACCAATCAAAATACCGGATAATATCCTCCTTTTCTGGTTTTTGAGAGAGGCGATCTTAGCTTCCAGTCATCACGTGTTTTTGTAAATTTGCGAAATAACTTGAGCAATAAATGCATCGGAACAATCCCCCTCAAAATTATCTCGCTAATCACGCAGCGCAATTGCGGATATTAATGCGTGGAAATATTTTTCTCGATATTATATACCCCTTGAAATGTAGCCACATGTTCATGGATAACATCTGTACTCGAAAATTTCAACAGCAAAAGCTAGGACAGCCAAATGGACAAAAAAAAGTGGTCGATGCATGCGGTGAAGTAAGCTTTACAGGGACATACCACAGCGCTTTGAAGGCTCAAGAGACGCGACTGCAGGCGGCGTTCTCCTGCTCAAATGAGGTCCGCACAGCTTTTCTCTTCACAACTTTAGAAGTGATACTCTGTGTCACTTGCTTCGGCCGTTTCATCGCAAAATTCCCGTTGATGCATCCGCGGGATGGTGCCTTCATGAGGCAGTGGGACAGTGTTTTCCCACTTTTTGAAAACACTCTCATGAGTCAGTGGGACATATATGTCCCACTTTTTTTCAGTAAACTACTGGCTTGTTTTTGATGAAATTTGTTTCATACTATTTCTTTCTAGTTCATATCATTAAAGCACAGCCGGTTTTTATATTACCATGTCAAAAATATAGGACGACCGACAAAGGGTTAACGTCCCTATCACCATTAAAAAAGTAATAATGATATTATTAGGTGATAAATCCTTCTCTGAAATTTTTGAAGAAGTATATGCTGCGTTGAACTTACATTTGTCGTGGTAACAATGGCTGACAGTGCATAGCATACCTCATAGCCATAGATTATATAGTCAAAAGAAAGACAGAAATGGACCTTGACATACCTCCCATGACGGTGGACAGATGCAGGTGAACGCGTTGAAACGACCGATACATGTGCCACCATGGCTGCATGGATTTGAGGCACAGGGATTTTGGTTCAGTCCCTAGAGAAGAAATGGAATTTATTTCGACCCGTGTGTAAAGATAAACAAAATGCATAGAGGTTTTCAATGCCTCCGTCTTAAGACATGCTGTCTGCCGTGCAAGCAAAAAGAGCTTTGCTAAAATACTGGTTGCGCGAAATAATGAAGAAGGTGACCTAAGAAATTTAATTTTTTTTGCTGAGCATCAACGTTCCCAAGAATACAAAATAATAAAAAGGGGAGGATAGCTCTATCTTATAGACTTTTGGTGGTCTTATGATGATTTTTAGCAAACTTATGAAGTGTTTGAAGTTTTCAGCCAACTAGATTTCTGTAATGATCAAATCTGTCTCATATTCTGTTATTTCCTTTCTTTATGAGCACTGCCGCTTTTACTAACAGGGAAAGGCAAGTCACATATATTTGTCGTTTACATAGAAATAATAAGGAAGTTAGTCTTTGTTGCCTAGGCCCCACAGCATATTAAATGCTTAAATTTGGTCCGCTGACAGGCTCATACAAATACCATAATTGCTTTATTTACAGTTCGTTGGCGGTTTCATAAAAAGCACGACTTAGAATTTATCTCTGTAGTGGACTTACAAAAATCGCTGCCACGCTGTTTTTTTTTATTCAATGTATATAAGGTGGCAGTTTGTGTTGGTGGCAGTTTGTGGCGCCGGCTATTCGTCTTCTATATCATAAAGGTTGCCGTCGCATTGTAGCGATCAAGCACAAACTATTGACATTAGTAATGCGGGGTAACTATTGGTGGCTAGTTTTTGTGTTGAAAGCCGTAAGAAAGAGAAAGTTCCTCGAAAAAAAATATCTTACAGTGCGGAGTCTTCGAAGTGCCGTCACCAGACGGTTTATCTGAAAGGAGCAAGCAGACGTTCGATTGTTAAAAATCGCCCGCCGTCGGTCGAAGTGTTTGTCCGCCGTAAAAGTGTACTTACGGGTACTCTCACCGCCCGAGTCAAATTGGCCTCTAACCTCCGAACCTGCGCGTAAAAATGCCTGTGTTAAGCTCTCTCCTACAAGTGTATCCCATTTGCTTCCGAACCCGATTTGTACCGAATTGATGGCTTGATTGCGATTAGGTTGCCTTTATAGCTTGACGAAATGAACCAATTGTGATCAAAAGGGTTCTACGGGACCGGCACCCATACAGGACAAACGTTCGGAAAAAATCCAGCATTAAAGAGTGGCGCACTGGGCTAGTTGGCATGTCGTCATATGCAAAGCAAAGCAAGCCCAATATAAAGCGTTATCACTTCGTCCGCCGTTAGGTCAGAGCCATCACTTTCTCCAGTAATTCAGGAGATGAGGGAGGCTGGAAGTTGTGAAATGTCGTTGAAGAAATAATATTGCCGGAGCCACATTTCCACATGGGGAGTTGCTTTACGTGTCGTTTTGTTAAAGCATCGGCGTAAGCGCCAGTTTCGTATGAAACGCAAGATTATCATCTAAACGCCTCTGGTTCCCTTTACCTACTGGTTACCTTTATTGACAGAGTACGTACAACTGAGACAAGCTTCGCGAGGAGCTTTTGCTCACAGGAGTGCACAGTCCATTTACGGGCCGACTTTCCCCAGAAGCTGGAGAAGTTGTGTGAAGATCTAGTTTTCGAACACCGTCAGTAGAACTTCCCCATACTCACTAGTATGCAAGTCAGCACGAACAGTGACACATGAACAGCGTTCGTCGTCTTCGCTACAATACACAGCAATTTTTAACAATGTACTTTGTTGTACCATACAGTTCAAGTACAACATGCACAACTATTGGCCGGATTGCTTGTAGAGATTGGCTTATGGAGCGCGTTAATGAAAGATATCGAGGCTTTTAGATGAACCCTGACCTGTCGCCTATGCTTTCAAAGCCTAGAAAATAGATAAGAAAGGGTAACAGGCGTTTTTTTGCGGCGAGCCGAAACAAACACTTTCTACACGATAAACACCTACCCGTTTCCACATTTCCAAGCGCATGGCTTTATTGTATGCTATGTATTATGGCGTATATACATGCTTCTGTATATATACAATTCTATGGCGTATATACACGCTTCCAAATATATGAATCAACTTTTTTTTCTTCGTCTAAGTTACAACAGTTCAAAACATGTCGTAAAGGTCATATCTAATATTTAAGGTTTGTTACTGTCAATTTTGAGGAAAATTTATAAGTTTGTCTACCCAGAAGTGCTTTTAGGTGTAAATTTTGAAGCTTTCCCTTAGAATTTTTAGCGAATGTCTCAGCAGTTTTACGGCTCTACTTCCACTCAGTGAAACAATGACCAAGCAATGATTTTAACAATGGTATGTGTTAGGACTATTACGTCTGCACCAACGTTCCTATAGGCCATGAACGAAATGGTAACATTGTTTTGTCTTCTTGGCACAAAGACGTAAAGACGTCGATCTCTTCAATTAGAAATGCGACGGGTATAGCTCGCTAAATTGATGAGCAGTGATCTTTTTGTTGCGCGGTTAACATTATCGATAGTTTCGTTTTAGCCTTCCTTTTATCAAAACGTACATTCTGTGGCTTTTAGACTTCCGGTTCACGCTAGGAGACCGCCAACACCTGAGATTTTGAGGTTGTCTTGTTCGTGAGGGCTTCGTAGCGTTCCTTCGCGGCTACCAAAAAGGATGCCGTTGTTAAAATATTATTCGAAAAGCAGAACACTCGTCTTTCAAGCAAGCCGTAAATTGGCGTGCAATAATACTCGCAATATACTAGCAAAACATCAGTTGCGAGGATTTTTGAAAGAAAAAAAGAGAAGAGGACAAAAAGAAGAGAAAACATGACATTATTGCACGCACCTTAGTTTGCAGTTGTTGACATTTTGTGCTCAACTGGCCCATTTGTGAGCGCAACGTCGTCACAGTCTCCATAGTTTCTGTCAGCGATTGCAGCTGTAGCACCATGCAGAAAACCAAGATTTAGTGAGGCACGAACAGAACCGTCCCGTGCAACAGCTTTACGTGGGAGAATGACATAATCAAGGAGGCGGTCAGAATGCGCACAATCATCGGTACCTGAGTGTTCGTCGCTATTGGTTCAATAGTCCGGGCTGCCTCTGAGACCTGTAATTAGAAGACACACATTTAAAAACATGTAAAGCTTTCGCGAAGACAGCTCAAGGTAAGCTTTAAAATTGTCACTGGCTTAATATTCGTCAACTATTCGCGGACAGGTCGAATAACTTAATTCTCTGAGAACATAAAACATTGCAGCGTGCCAGGGAAGTGGTGCCCAATAGGAAAGAATTTACGGAGTAAAAGAAAACGTGCACATAATGATCAGACATGCAAAATTGCTTAGGACTCTGTGAACATTTGGTGCTTTTTCGTGGCATGACGGCGCTTTGCGTAGACACCCGAACTTAAAACAAAGCCTTCCAGCTTGAACGTCCGCGTACAAATTTTACAACGGCGTACCCGGAAAGGTATCATTATTACAAACCCCGATGGCGGCACATCAAAGTTGTGCAAACATCTTCTTTCCTATAGGACAGTCATATGATATAAATGTCCTATGGTTTTCCTACAGTACATATCTGTCGTATGACATATATGTCCTATATATGATATATATGTCCTGTAGGACATATATCTCCTATGACTGCCAATTAAGACGTACAATGGGATATTGCGGCTTTACAGCTGATAACGGACTCCACATTCTTAATGCTGTAATACGCTTGCTAACAAAGTGTACGGGAAACAACTGACTTGCAATCGATTACTTACAAATTCACAATACTTTTTCATGGCAGGTGCCAGCGGGGTAAAAATGCATACTACCAAAAACAGCACACAGTGATAGAGAGCACTGTACAACCAATTTATGTCTCCACGACTCTTCTACAGCGTCCTGCATGTTGACCGTGTTTTTCGCAATAAATGTAACACGCACCGTGCTATTACTGGTGAGATATATGTCAAAGTTATGGCTTTGATTTTTATTCCCTAAATTCCCTCGTCCGACAAACCAGCCATTCCTTAGAGGGGTCCTGATCGACTGTTCCAAGTAATCATAGAATGACTTCAGTATCGGAGTTCATTGCCTCATGAATCGATTGCAGCAAAATTTTTCCGAACCCGTCGCATACACTCGTTGATTCTATAGTGGCATGACTTTCTGACATCTTGGTTGATGTTTGAAATGGCGATTACATGCTACAAATAGGGGTTTCATCTCTGTTGATTCATCTGGGGTGTGCCGTCTAATAGAAAAGTTGAAATTGTCTAGCTCTGCACGTAATGACCACATCAATTACAGGTTCCTAAAAATACAAAACTTTGTTCTTTCATTATACTCG
Organism: Rhipicephalus appendiculatus; assembly: GCA_030522465.1. Taxonomy (NCBI): domain Eukaryota; kingdom Metazoa; phylum Arthropoda; class Arachnida; order Ixodida; family Ixodidae; genus Rhipicephalus; species Rhipicephalus appendiculatus. The sequence goes on along the minus strand of JALIZH010013360.1, from coordinate 51,290 downwards.
TTCGCAGTCTTCCACATTGCGGGATGATTGGAAGGTGGGTAAAGTGGTTCCACTTCACAAATCAGGTAACTCCCACTCTCCCCTAAATTGCAGGCCAATATTTTTAACCAATGTACTATGCAAACTTCTCCAGCACATAATTTATTTGAACTTGCCATATTTTCTTGAATCTAATTCATTTTTTCCGCTAGTCAACATGGTTTCAGGAAGCACTTTTCTTGTGAAACGCAGTTACTCTCTTTTACTAATGGTCTTTTTCGTGCTTTCGACAATAATTTCATAACCGACTGCATGCCTGTATTTTTAGATTGCGCTAAAGCCTGCGACACTGTTTCGCAGACGCTCCTTCTTCTTAAAATGAGCAAGCTCAGTATAGCTCCTAACATCCCAGACTGGATTCAATGTTTTATAACTAACCGTCTACAGTACGTTCTCGCTAATGATTATAACTCTCCTACCGTTGCAGACGAGCCACGCAGTTCAGTTTTAGGCCCATTACTTTTAGATGTGAAGCATCTTATGGCGAAGCTTAATCCGGCGGTGGTGTGCGGCGTGACCACCCTTACTGCGCATGCGCAAACCCTTAAAAGAAAAATAAAAAACCTACTCCCCCCTCGCTCTCCTCTAGGCATCCCTCCCCGCGGAAACCACACCCTCACTGCGCATGCGCCTCCCCTCCTCTCTCCCCTCCTACGCTCCCCCGTCTAGGCATCCCTGCCCGCGGCGTCCACACTCCCACAGCGCATGCGCGTCTCCCCTCTCTCTCCTCTCCTACGCTCCCCCCTCTCTCCTCTAGGCATCCCTGCCCGCGGCGTCCACACTCCCACTGTGCATGTGCGTCCCCCCCCTCTCTCTCCTTTCCTACGCTCCCCCCCTCTCTCGCCTCGCGACGCCGACGCAGGCAGCGTCTGCCAGCGAGTTTCTTGGTTGAAAAAACCGACTGCTCGCGCTGCACAACCGTTCACTGGCCACCCCGTATACCGGGTGTTCAAAGTTAAGCTTTCTCGTTTTATTAAAATTCGGCACTGGGAAGAGCATGAAAACCACCTTTACAGATAACATATATATCCTGGGGGACACAAAATGAGAAGTTAATTATCACTGTCAGGAGCCCAATTAACTCAGATTCATTAATTAACATTTTAGTGACTGCAGCAAGCAAGCATGTTTATATTGAAAAGTTGAAGGGAGTCGCGTTTATACACAGTTCCATTTGGAAGAATTTTTCTAGCATGTCTGTGCTCCGAGATACCCCGCTGCAAAGTTTAATTGATTACGCATGCAGGGCGCTGTGGATCAGCGCAATGTTCCTCCCCAATGTGACGAACAGTCATTGCTTGCTATCGCCAGCCAGTAGCAAAAGGGTAACCGTTATCATCTTTGCCTGTGCCTTCGACCCGTTATCAGATTAAACGACGCAAGCAACTGCCACGGCCCACCGGGGAGGAGATTGCGCCGCCGCTGACTGTCTCGCATGCGTAATCAGGTAAACCACAATTAAACTTTGCAGCGGGATATCTCGGAGCACAGACATGCTAGAATTATTCTTCCAAATGGAACTGTCTATAAATGCGACTGCCTCAAACTTTTCAATACAAACATGCTTTCTTGCTGCAATCACTAAAAAGTTAATTATTGAATCTGAGTTAATTGGGCACCTGAAAGCGATAATTATTGTCTCATTGCGTGTCCCCCTGGATGTATAAGTTATCTGCAAAGGTGGTTTTCATGTTCTTCCCAGTGCTGAATTTTAATAAAACGAGAAAGCTTAACTTTGAACACCCGGTATATGGCAATGGATCTTGACCTGCAAGGTGGTGCTGATGGGAGATTTCTCCTGTGCGTTGTTGAACAATAAAAATTCGCAGCGTGCGCGTTAACTAAAAGCGGACTGCGGGTCTCTGTGTCCAGTCGGAGTCTTCTGTCTCTCATTGCCCATTAGCAGCGATTGGCATGTTCCAGTAGGAAACACCGCTCCATCACTGCGTGCTTTGCGCCTCCCCAGTTTTCTCTCCTGCGCAACGCTGCGATGAGCGCCAGCGTCAACGCCGCCGCCAGTGTAAGCGTTAGCGCCCGCTGCTTCACATCTACACATGGTTCCCTTTAGCGGGAGATGGTGTAATTTTTCTTAATCATATTAATGATTTACCGGTGGGTATTATTTCTACCTTTAGGCTTTTAGCTGACGATCGCGAGCTGTATCGTGCCATTCATAACTGACATGTAACGGTAAACATATTTGGCGGAGATCTGTCTGGCTGGGTATAATTACACGAATAAATACACTGTCCAGCCACGTTTAGTCTTTAATTTTTACTATTAACAGCTGGCCCAACGTTTCGAGACCCATTCGGTCTCTTCTTCAGGGGGCGACTGTCCGACCAGCTGCGAAGCTGGCTTTTTTCTTAGTGGTTGTGTCCCTCTCCACCACCGTTCTTCCCGTAGTTCTAATTACTGCGTTGTTTTCTCCATTGGTTCCGGAGACCGCGTGCATAGACGCTTGGCAGGCTCCCAGTTGACCGGTTAATATTTGCAGGTGTCGTTTGGGTATGCCAAGATTCTAGGAATTGCCTTTTGGAGCGGCTCCCTTCCGTCTCGATGAACCGGGCGGCGTCGAAGTTAATGCGATGGTCTATTTTATCGCTGAGTTCGGCGAGAGCATTTTGTGGTGCATTGGAGCACCTTCAGGAAAGTTTTTTGTCTCGCCGATGTAAGTGACCTCGTAGTCAGTGCTTCGTAGACTTGTCCAGGGAATCTTTCTTTTGGTAGCCGGTCTTTTGGCCGCGCCAACAGCCACCCAATTGTTGATGCGGTTTTGTGTGCCACCCGGATACACTACTTCCCCAATACCCTCGCCAGTTGCTCGCTGATTGCCTGGATGTAATGGACGCGATAGGGTTGTTCGGGGGAGGCTTGCCGAAACGGGCACGCGGGGGAAATTGCTCCGGTAGTCACATCGTTGGCATACTCGACGCAGGCCCGTAGCCAGGGGGGGGGGTGGGGGCGAGGGGCCCGGGCCCCCCCGAAATTCTGATGGAAGGGGGTGTTTTACCGAGGAAAAATAATAAAAATGGGTGTTTTTCAAAGCTTTCAGCACGTGCCCCCCCCCCCCCCCCCCGAAAAAAATTCCTGGCTACGGGCCTGACTCAACGGATTAAAATCGCCGTGTACCCACTCTTCAAGAGGTCGGTAGTAATCGAAAACAACGCAGTAACAAGAACTACGGGAAGAACGACGGTGGAGAAGAAGAAGACCACAAAGAAAACAGCTAGCTTCGGAACCGGCCGGACAGCTACCCCCTGAAGAAGAGACCAAATGGGTCCCGAAGCGTAGGGCCAGTTTTTAACAGTAAAAACTAAAGCCTAAACATGGCTGGAGAGTCTAACTCACATGACCTTTCTACTTTGCAGTATGACATTCACGCTGTTTCTAATTGGTCCGACAAGTGGGTCCTTAAACTCACCATCATCATCATCACCAGCCTGACTACGCCCACTGCATGGCAAAGGCCTCTCCCATGTTCCGCCAATCAACCCGGTCCTGAGCTTTCTGCTGCCACGTTATAGCTGCAAACTTCTTTATTTCATCTGCCCACCTAATTTCGTTTCTCCTCACGCATTTGCCTTCTCTTGAAATCCAGTCAGTTACCCTTAATGACCAGCGGTTATCCTGCCTACGTCCTAAGTGTCCGGCCCATGTCCATTTTTTTCTTCTTGATTTCAACTATTATATCCTTAACCCCCGTTTATTCCCTGACCGACTCTGCTCTCTTCCTCTCTCTTAAGGTTACACCTATCATTTTCCTTTCCATCGCTCGCTGCGTCGTCCTCAATTTAAGTCGAACCTTCTTTGTAAGCCTCCAGGTTTCTGCTCCGTAGGTAAGTACCGGAAAGATGCAGCTGTTATATACCTTCCTCTTAAAGTGGTAGACTACCATTGATGATTTGAGAATGCTTGCCGAATGTGCTCCCCACATCAGCAGGAAGGATGAACAGGAAAGATCAAGCAGGATTTCGTACAGGCTGCTCAACGATAGACCATATTCATACTATCAATCAGGTGATAGAGAAATGCGCGGAATACAACCAGCCCCTATACATAGCCTTCGTAGATTACGAGAAGGCATTTGATTCGGTGGTGATATCGGCAGTCATGCAGGTACTGCGGAATCAGGTCATCGACGAAGCCTATATAAGCACACTGGAAGAAATCTACAGCGCTACAGCGGATCCAGAGCCACCATAGTCATCCATAAAGAAAGCGACAGAATCCCAATAAAGAAGGGTGTAAGGCAGGGAGACAGGATCTCTCCAATGCTATTCACCGTGTGTTCACAGAAGGTTTTCAGGGCCATAGATTAGGAAGAGTTAGGGATAAGAGTTAATATAGAGTACCTTAGTAACCTGCGATTCACTGATGACATTGCATTGATGAGCAACTCAGGGGACGAATTACAACTCATGATTACTGAACTGGACCCGGAAAGCAGAAGGGTAGGTCTGAAAATTAATATGCATAAAACTAAAGTAATGTACAACAGTCTCGCGGCAGTAAACAGCGCTTTGTGATAGGTGGCTAGACACTGGAAGTTGTAAAGGAATACGTTTACTTAGGACAGGTAGTAACCGCGGAGCTGAACCATGAGAGCGAAATAACTAGAAGAATAAAGATGGGATGGAGCACATTCGGCAAGCATTCTCATGAAACTAAACATTGCTAAGTGTAAATTTATGAGAGTAATGCATCACAACAAAGCTTATGACAACATTTCCGATACCCTTAATTAACATCTGCACTTTAAGCCCCGTTACTGGTTACCGCTATCTTGCCGTGCGTATAACCCATAACCTCTCTTGGAATATGCACGTTAACATTTAATAACGCTAATCACAAGCTTGGATTTCTACGCCGTAATTTTTCATCTGTTGCTTCTGAATTAAAAATTAAATTGTTCACAACGCTCGTTAGATGCGAATTGGAATACGCTTGTTCTATTTGGGATTCATCTATCTCCGTATTAACTACAGCCCTTGAATCCGTTCAGAACCGTGAAGCTCGTTTTGGGCTTTCTAAGTACTCCCGCTACGCCAGTGTTTCTTCAATGAAAGCTACCAACACTTAAGTCTTCCGCTTGAACCTCTTTCACAAAAATTTTCACATGAATCCAACGCTTAAAAATTATGTTTTCTTCCCCCTGATTACGTATCTGCACGGTTCGATCATATAAATTAAATTCCCTTATGCCGCACTAACACTTGTTATGCATCTTTTCTTGCCGCAAACAAGCAGTGACTGGAGCCACTTTCCTGCCTCCGTTGCTGCAATCGAAGCACCTGCCACCTTTAAAATTGCAATTAATGATGTATTGTTAGACCATCCTCTATGTAATGCCCTCGTGCCCTAAGAGTGAAAATAAATAGATAGATAAATACTGATTTTGTTAATTGTCGGAAGTATAAACAAGGTAGAGAAAAAAAGAGCTTACTACATCACAACCAAGGGAGCTCTAAATTAGCAAAGAGAGTCATTGCCATTGCAAGGCCATCGTCTGAACAAGGCCGTCTTGACGAAGTCATAACAATTATTCACGGAATATTCCGCGTATGCAATAAATAAATAAATAAATAAATAAATAAATAATTGCTGCAGATCCACGAAATGAATGCTGATGAGGGAGCGAAGCTACATTGACGAAATGATAAACGATATAAAGAATGTTTACGAAATCCATCTGTCCGTCCGTCTGTCCGTCCATGCACGGACGAGCGAACGGACGCACGGACGGACGGACGGACGGACGGACTGACGGACGGACAGATGCACAACAGAGTACGGTCTATTTAAATCTATATGCGCACTATGAACGCTCTATGCATGGTATACGTAACACCTGTGTTTTGGTACGACGGGGAGCTACGACAACGGCGTCAATGGAAATTGTAAGAGCCTAAGAAGCTTCGCTCCCAAAAAATCCGGCAAAGGCGGCTATGGCCTTATGGCACATTCACACTTGCAAAGCGAAGCGAAAACAAAAAACGCCAAAGCGGCCGGGAAACCACGTACGTATGTCGAAAACGTTCGCATTCGTTCTGCCCCTCGTACATGCCACCGCCGCCGCCGCCGCCTTGGCCACTTTGAGAATTCATTACATTTTGCCCGTTTCCTGAGCAATTAATTTCGTACCAAATCCTAAATATGCACGCAAAGCACTGAAAAGAAACAGTTTGCACCTTTTCAAACGTCGTTTTGGGAGACACCGGCAGCAGCGGCGACGGCGGTTTGAGCAGGCTGTGCAAAGGCGAGACACCTTGGGCCATGCCGACTCGCTGCTGCTGCACCTTCTTTTAACCGCGAGGGGTCGGGTGGGTTTTTCAACAGCGTGTCTGGAGAGTTCGTTAATCGATTCATTGTTCTATTACCGTGGCAGACATGTGTGCAGCTCTTCAAGAGAGGAAAGACTTCGCACTGTCCATGGAGCCAAGTGTAAAGTTACAGCGCTCCAATCTATTACCTTGTAGAACCTCAAGACCTGACCAAGTTGAACATCTACCTGCCCCTGTAGGTTTAATAAGCGCCTCGAGCACACATTGCCAAAAACTTGGAAAATACTAAATATTAGGCTTGCTTTAGGCCTTTTCATCAAATGTCTGAAACACGAGTTATCATTGCATATATATATAGATATATATATAAAGAAACTGTCGTTGTAGGAACGCTTCCTAGCACTTTGTAATGAAACAGGCACAGAACAACCACACTCCTTGGGGTGTGGGAAGAGGTGGAGGCATGAGAAAGTGAAAATGGATGGAAAGAAAGTAACAGCCCGTCCACTGCTGTGAAGACGTAAGCCGGCGAAGCAGTCACTATGGTGGATCTGGTTCAGCTACAGTGAATTTATACAGGGTGTTTTATACAGGGCGGTCACGCCGGCGTGCGGCATGACCACCCTTACTGCCCATGCGCAAACCATCTCCACACACCTCCTCTCCTACGCTCCCCCTCTCTCTCCTCTAGGCATCCTTCCCGCGGCGTTTACACACCCATTGCGCATGCGCGTCCCCTCCCCCCTCTCTCTTCTCTCCTACGCTCCCCCCCCCCCCCCTCCTCGCTCGCCTCCCAACGCCAACGCAGGCAGCGTCTGCTAGCGAGTTTCTTGATTGAAAAACTAGCAGTTGTTCCGTGTACCAATACAACCGATGAGCGAAGCTCCTTAGAAATGGGACGCACGCGGCGTTCGGTGTGCACGGCATTTCATCGTCCAGGCAACGGGCCAACCACTGGGTGCACGACAGGGCCAAGTGATGGTTTCGCGCGTTCGCCGGTTTGAGGAGAGAAGGCAGAATCGAAGAAAAGAGGGAGGGGGAGACTAATCTGCCGCCGCTTCACATGCGTTCGTATTCTCGCGCCTTGCGCATCGTTTAGACGCCATCCGCGTTCCAGCGTTCATAAAGCTCGCTTGTCCTCCCGCGTGAGGGGGAGGCGCCACAACTGGCACCGTGCCAGGGAGCTTCAACGGCGACGGCGGGGTGCCGGCCTAAGGAGCTTCGCTCCTAATAAATAAATAAATAAATAAATAAAACAATGCTACCAGAAAACGCAGGCCTAATCAAATATTATGATCGAAATATTTGTTAATTCTAAATTCAAAGCTGCTCTACCTAACCAGCAACTCAGCAATTCGCCGCATTGTCATATTTTACTTTTGCACATGCTTTTTTCAATCGCGCCAATTTTTAAACCGGGTGTTCTTTCTTTTGCAGGTACATTATATTGGTCTGAGTGTTATTTTTCTTGTTTGCTCTATTTGCAGGAAAATATATCCGCATACTAAAATTGTTGAGCTGTCTTTTTTACTCCCTGCTTGTTCTGTGTGCTATATATTGTTGTCACTGTACCAATCTAACCCAGTGCCCTGTGTAATGCCTCTGGACTTGGAGGGTTACGAAATAAATAAATAAATAAATAAATAAATAAATAAATAAATAAATAATGTCACAGCTCTGTCGCAAGCGTGAAGCAATCAATGCGATAGCAAAAAATTGGGAGTGTATGCAAAGAAAGGCTGGCAGCTCATTCCCTCAATCCTTTAGGAAACGTGGCAGCTACTGCGAGCGAAGTGATCTTACTGTCGCCTATGACTTCAGCGCAAAAGCACACGAGACGTATAACTGTGTGAGCCGTTTGCCGATCGCTTTAAATACACGCGCGCTACCGCGGGTGACCACACCATGCAAGTTAAAGTGCGCATTTCCTCCTGGCGGCACGCAGCCTCTGGCTCCTGTCTCCACAGCCTTTCCCGCGGCGGAAGATGGGCGCGGCATTTCCTCTCTGCTTGAGCAGCAACTGAAGCCGGCCCTTGCACGCTTTAACTCGCACATGGAACGTACGACGTGCATGGTGATATGCTATCCTATACGGAACATCATGCCGACACCGACGGCAAGTACGCGCCTGGAGTGTCCATAGAATCGCTATCGTGATATCGAATAAATAATAAATTACTTTAGTGCGAAGCATTGTGCAAAGCACCGTAGCACGAGTGTGTGACGTCTGCCCAGGAGGGGCGTGTCAAGGCGACAGTATCTTCATTTGAAAGAGCAGGCTTAGTCACATAGGTCGCAAAAGGCCTTTTTAAAAGGCAAGTAAACAGGCTCCGACTTTTTTTTTTTTTTTACACCTCCCAAACAAGCTCGCTAATTCGTGCAGGAGGCCGCAGTGATCACATTTTCCGAATATCAAAGGCGCTGCGCTCCGCGCAGCCGTTCCATTTCGAAAAACAATTACCGCGCCCCTCTCCAGCGCCTGTCCAATCGTCTTCATCCGCGAAGTGACGTAATATTGTCTTAAGACAGTGCACACAGAAGAACACAAAAGAATAAGGAAGGAGTTGCATCAGCCAGGCCTCACTTAATCTGCTAGAAAAGGAGATTGGCTTTGGGATGGCACGTAGGATGTGTAATATGATCTCTTGCTTAACTCGCGCATGCTGTCACAAAACTGTAGCTTTGACACGCATATGTTGCATCATGTGACGCTCTTCTGTGTTTATATATATATATATATATATATATATATATATATATATATATATATATATATATATATATATATATATATGTGTGTGTGTGTGTGTGTTGAATAAAAAAATTTCAGTTGATATAGTCAGCGCTCGTGTCGTCGGTTGCTCCCTTATTATTTTGTGTTCGTGTGTGTGCGCTGTCTTCAGATGAAGATTTACCAACTCGCCCAAATAGTCACCTTACTCACGCAATATTGTCCATGGGCAACATTACGCAGCATCCACTTCGTCGATTGGCTCCTTGTACTACGAAATGGCGGCTTGGCCCCACGGGGATGCATTTTTGGGCGTTGTGGCCGCGCGATCCGCATTTTCATTTTTCTGTGCTGCCATCTGCCGTTTTGGTAGAGCTCCGAGAATACCGGGACAAGTGGTACTGCCAGAACGAAAGCCCCCCGAGATGAAGAGGCGTCTCGCAACTTTACCGCTAGGGGAAGCGCGCATACCTCACCAGTGCCTTGTACCCTTCGCACTGCGCTCCATGCCCACATTTCCATTAGACGAGCGTCACTAAAACTCTATATACGCCTATATGCTTGTCGCGGCAACCATGATGACGCATTCTCCCTGCGCCGACAGTATTCAATGATTACTTCTTGCAGGAAAGCCGTGAGGGCCTACCTTTTTTTTTTTTCCTCTGCGAGGTGTAGATACTTTGAGTGGCGAATGAGCTGTTGTGCTCTGTTTTTGCGTTAACTCCTGCGGCAACTGCACGCTTTATAAATGCGTTCCTATGCAAACCAAATGAAATGCTTTGCGGAACCTCTGTTGGTATCACTTTTTTTCATTGTTACGCTGTTGGAGACTCATGCTTTTACGGGATGTCTATCTATTGAATTCTTAGGAAAAAATGAAAGAGTGATAGCCGACATTAAGGACGCGGTTTCTCAAGAAGCGGCCAATACCAATTCGAAGCAAGTCGGTGAGCGAGGCCTCAGGAAACAGGGGAGACAGCAACAAAACGCCGGATTGAAATTTTCCAGTCAGTTCCTGATCATGTTAAAAAATTTTAGCAGTGTGTACTACCAGCTCATCGTGTCCGTTATCAAAGAAGAAGGATTATACTTCTCGCCTGTGACGACTGAAGTCTCCTTTTCATAATAATTGATTCCAGCCATTCGCTGCCTGATTGCCTCACTCCGTATGTTTGAAAACTGAAGATGCAGTAAAGTTAGTTTCGAGTTACCGATGGCATCAATAAGTAAAAAAAAATAATTACTTCTACGCTATTCTCACCTTGGCAAGGACCTCAGCCACGTCACGTCCGTTGAGAAAAATGCCCCCCGCGTCCTGAGCTGGTGCGGAAGCTAATATTCTTAGCGCTGGGCACCTGGAACACCATGTTGCCGTTGTCCAGCACAATCCGGGGCCTACGGGTCGGATAGATAAAAAACGGCGTTATGCAGGGTTATAATAATAGTAGTTTCTAGTGTTTTACGTGCGGAGCCAGTCTCAGCGAGCCACTCTGTCTTCATGAAGCCTATAATGAGTCTTCATCAAGTCTATAATGAGCATCTACGTTAAAAAAAGGAAAACATTGTGGCACAACTCAGTGATTGAACTGAAAATAAATTAAGGCAATGTTCCACATATTTCAATAATAGTTAGTGAACGCTAGCCATAGTTATAAGTTATTCAGACAACATCTGGCCAGAACGAGGCGACATTGACCAGTGCTAACCAGTGTTGGCCGTACATGAGCACATATAGCAATTGTTGGGTTTTACGTCCCAAAACCACGATATGATTATGAGGACGCCGTAGTGAAGGGCTCCGGAAACACAAACAACCTGGGGCTCTTTAGCATGCGCCTCAATCTAAGTACACGGGCCTCTTGCATTTCTACTCCACCGCAATGCGGCCGCGACGGCAGGAATTCGATCACGCGACCTTTGGGTTACCACAATAACCACTAGACTACTGCGGTGGGCATACACGAATAAATAAGGTAGTTGAATTCATTCAGGAGTATTCATTGTACCTTGTTACTGATTGCAATGGGAAGCGGCCACACAGGAACCGTGGAAGTGGCTCAGGATGACACACTCTACAATAACAGTGAACGAAGAACAACTGAGCTGATTCACATAGCCTTTTCTTCACAGGTGCGTTCTGCCGAAGGCCGGCCGCCTTCATTATTATATAGTGAGTTCGGCGTTAGGATTGGCTTCATTTTCTGATTCCAGAGACTCCAGCGCAAGAGATTTGTGCGAACATGGTGTCCAGAAAACGACCACTCAAATACACAGACACGCAATTCTAAAGACCCTAGTGTTTTTAGGCTGTGCTGAAAATGCGACACTGTGCACGAACTGCGACGCTTTGCACAAAAACGCCCTGTGCCGACGATAAAGTGCTGCCGCTGGCAGTGGCCTTTGGTTCAGCACAAGCTCATGTTTTTCGATGGCGTCCATATCTCGCGCAGCGCCTCCTCTATTTTATCAGTGCTAGCCAGATGCGGCCAATTCAACGCAGCGTAGGCGCTGTCTGAGGCAAGGCAAAACATAGTAGTAAGGCCGGCACAAGACTATCGTCTTTCGACGACATTTGCAGCGAAGCACGCAGATACGCGGCCAATTTTTTTTCTAAAGACAGTTCCTATTACGCCTTTATTTGCCGTTTAAAAGCTCCTCAGGGCTGCTTACTATTCTTCCATGCAGTATAAAAAAAAATTGGGGAGGGGCGAGGCATGTACGAAAGGGTGTTTCAGCTCCATTGACGTGAAACCTGGAGAGGGGCGAAACATACTGTGTGCGCTGGTGTTTCCCACAACAAGATCGCTGCTAATGGTCAATGAGGAACAGAAGAAGAAGAAGGGCCTGACCGAGGTAATTTGCCACATTGTTCTGAGAGAGATATCTTTGATCAGGCCTAGTGGCGCCAAGCCTGAAACCGGGCAGGTAGGCAAAGGTGTTTCAGCTCCACTAACGTCGTCGAAAAGCTGCGTCGCAATGCAGCTTACCGTAAGGGGCTTCTTTTTACTCCTCCTCCTCTTCTTCTTCTTCTTCTTCCTCTTCTTCCCTAGATGCGCGGTTTCAATTCCCTACGGCACGTAGGCTGAGTGATTCAGCTTCACTAAGGTCGTCATTTGTTTGTCGGGTAAACTGTTGCCATCTTCATTTTTAGTGGACCGGTGGCGAGTAAAGCACCCTCACTTTGCAGATATGCTTCAAGAAGTGGTGTTTCAAATATATAACGATCCCGTAGAGATCCGCGTTTGTGTTTCTGGTTTTAGATAAGAAACTTGAGCGCCTTGGTAAACTTCATCGGGCATTCTGACACCGCAGCTAAGTGAAACAAAATGTTTTAGGAAATAACGACGAACCTTCTGGCAGATTTGATGCTTGCTCGTAGTGTGCGAGGGATTATTGGTCAGCTGCCAGCTCGTATAGCATCACGTCTACGTGACGACAACAGGCAGAAAAGGAGTGTTCCGCACTGGCCGTCATGGCTACTCGCGGCGCTGACTTACACTGTCAGGTTTAAATGCACATATATAGGCTTACCCCATAAAGTGGACGAGGGGATGACCGCCGCTGTAGCACAGTTGTTAGAGCATCGGACGCGTTATTCTAAGGTGGCAGGTTCCGTCCCTGTCCGCGGCAAGTCATCTTTTCGTCCACTTTTTCTTTCTTCACATTTACATTACTTTTACTACTAGGCTAATAACATCCCCTATACTTTCCTTGGCACCATTGTCTGTTAGTTCTGATTAAGACAGATGACATGTATGACATCATCTCCATGTTATGATGTATCGTTCATGTTCCTAATACCCGACGCCCTCGCACGCCAGGGTGCCTGTTGTCGTGGATGAGCTGGTACGGGGCATTGTGATGACATGTGGCTGTTATATGCGCGAATGATGTCTTCTATGACGAAATCGCGCCGACTATGTTATGTTCTTAAGCAAATGTATTTTTATAAATAAAACAAATTGTTAGATTGCGCTTGTCCGTGTGTGCTCATTTCTTTTATCCTTGTTTGTTGCGTCTAAATGTGCTAAAAAAAGATGAATTCGTTCCAACTATCCCGCCTAGCAGTTTTACCCCAATTTCGGTGGTGCACATTAGGTTAACGAAAAGGCCGCGAGGGCACCAAGACCAGGTCGTGCAAGTCATGGCGCACAATGCAGACATTGCATACATTTAAAGTTTTGAGCTGCCATGCCTCTTTCACATTAACTCAAGTTAATCAAGTGATATCAAGCTAATGCAATGACCGAGACAGCGTAATGACGACGTCATTTAAGTTATGACGTATATGACATGTATGACATGATTTTCATGTTACGACCTGTAATTTACTTCCATAATACACTCATGCCATGCCATACCAATTTTGGTATATAGGCTATTAAGTTAATGGAACGGTCGCGAGAGCTAGAAGACAATGCCATGGAAATCATAATATACATGACATGCATAAAATGATTTTCTTGTTAGAACCTGTCGTTTACGTTCTTTGTACACTGACGTTATGCCACATTAGTTTTGGTAGACAGGGTGCCCCAACTAACTTGAGCCAGAGTTTAAAAATATTCGGGTGCACTTTGTGAAGACGCAACAAAATGCACGGTGCCGACTACTGAATAGATAATAATTGCTGGGGTTTAACGACCCAAAACCACGATATGATTATGAGAGACGCCGTAGTGGAGGGCTCCGGAAATTTTGACCATCTGGTGTTCTTGAACGTGCACTGAGATCGCACAGTACCCGGGCCACTACCATTTCGTCTCCATGGAAATGCGACCGCCGCGGCCGGCATCGGACCGGCGACCTTCGGGTCAGCAGCCGAACACCATAGCCACTGCTCCACCACAGCGGACGACTACTGAATAGAGTAAGTCGCACTATTTCTTGTGTTCGGCTTTCTTACTTTTTAGGGAAAATTAAGTCCCCAGCTTCTAAAGCAACGACAAAAACTTTGAATTGGAAAGTTGTAGATCGTGTTCTCAAACGTCAAATTAGAGTTTTTAATGGGGCGTCAACTAAATATTGGTGTTTTTCTGCTTACTGCAAATGCCCGCGAACTGTAAAAAGTAATAACTATAAAAATGTGATAGATTCGACTTTATTTATGAACCTAACAGGATTTACACAGATTGGTAAACGCGCGTAATGAGGGCATATATGAAATTTCTAACTGCTTGAGTGAACTTAGAAGCGAGGCATGGTTCAGCGTAGGACCGGTGATACCAATATTCCAAATGCGCTTGCATGTTTTCACTCATATTGAGTTTGGGTTTGTGCAACGTTTCGGGGGGTCTGCCCTAGTTTCCCGCCTGTTGTGCTACTAATTACTGGCAGTGCTCCGTGAACAAACATTATGACGCAATCTGTATGCTTCGCTCGTCACCATGCAGCACTGAAGAAACAGAAATGCGTGACGCTAACAATTATCTCGGTTTCACTACGGCTACGATGTCATTGGTGTGTCAGTGAGATGCTCTGGCACAGCTGCGCGCCAAGATTCACGAGGCCGTCACGCGCGCACTGCAGAGACTGAAACCAGGCGTGAAAGCATCTAAAGAACAAAACATAGAGTGCCTATCAAGCCAGTGTGCATTCTGCGCACGACTCTTCCTAGTTGCGGGATGAGCTTTACGCGAATGCAAATTAACTCAATTATGAGGAAAACGTCCGCGACGAATAAAGCTCTCTCCAGAATGAAGGGCGCCCTTATTCACTTTTGTGTGCAGTCGTATGTTTGCACGCTCGCGCAGGATTTTCGTCGCGTTGGGTCGGATTCATGCCTAATGTATAATGTGAACGGGTGCATCTTACTATGAACACATATCACAAGATGCCTTTGTTCTCCGAATCCACGGCTAATCTTTGAGGGCCCCGCCACGGTGGTCTAGTGGTTATGGCGCTCGACTGCTGACCCGAAGGTCGCGGGATCGAATCCCGGCCGCGGCGGCTGCATTTTAGATGGAGGCGAAAATCTCTGAGGCCCGTGTACTTAGATTTAGGTGCACGTTAAAGAACCCCAGGTGGTCGAAATTTCCGGAGCCCTCCACTACGGCGTCTCTCATAATCATATCGTGGTTTTGGGATGTTAAACCCAGATATTATTATTATTATTATTATTATTATTATTATTATTATTATTATTATTATTATTATTATTATTATAATATTTGATAGTCTCGTTTGATGATATGGCGCACCTATACGAGATCGAGGGCATCGCGTCTAGACATTCAACTTATTCATTGTCAAATAACGTTCCGGCTAGTCTTGGAGGGCCCACCGCCGGGGCTGAAGTATGCGCTCGTCAATGACATCTGTAATACGTCTTTGTCATAATGCGTTATTTCGCCGCACATGCTCACTATAGGACAGCGTACAGTTGTTCCCCCCTGCGAGAGACCTGCATAATATGTGACGTTTTTTTTTTTTTTTTTTTTTTTTTTTTTTTTTTTCCAGAAGAGGCTAGTGCACTTTAACTGAAACTGAGAAAAATGCACTTTTCTGCTATTGACAATATGGTCGAGCCTTCTCGAACAAGCTTTTGCCAGTATGTTCCTCTCCCCTAAGTACGTAGGTTTGAAATAGGTTTTGAAAACTAGCATTGACGGCATTGAAGTTTGCCGACCTGAGCTCCTAAGTATTTTGGAGAGGTGCATACCAATACTTTAAATACTCTCTATGTTGAAGGCCTAGCAGATACTATATGGTGACATATACCCTTGCTCTAGATCAGGGGGTCGGCCACCTGCGGCCCGCGGGCCACCCAGGCGGCAGTATTATGCGGCCCCCAGCACGACGTCAGAACTCCCACTTTCCCCCTGTGACTTCCTATTTGAAGGCTGATATGGCAGTTTTGACCTCAAATAGGTTTAGACTGGAACAAAGAAAGATTGCTTCCAGTTGGCCTTGTCCCCCAACCCCCCCATCTTCATACTTAGCCAGATAATGTCTTCAATTCCTTTCTCCCGACAAGTAAAAAAAAGGGGGGAAGAAAGATTCTTTGTTGAAATACTACAGGTCAGGGAAGGGCCTTCAACTGAGAATATCCGAGTGTTTGTCAGTTTTGCACATAGTAGTCCACTTACCAATCTTTTTTCTCTTTCCCTGCAACCCCCCCTCCCCCCTTGTTTTGCTGTGCAACCCTCGACGGGTCTACTTCATGCAATATTTAGCCCTCCACCTCGAAAGGTTGCCGACCCTTGCTCTACATTGTTTCTAACGCTTCAGTGCAATAGTTCTTGAAGCCGAGAACACATTGGGACCTTCTCCTCCTCTCTTCTCTTCTTGAAGTTATGTAGCTAATCGCCGTGCGTGAAATAACAGTCGTTACATAAAAAAAAAAGAAAAAGAAAACGTGGGGCCTGTTGCGTCGCGTCGCCGTCAATGGGCGAGCGCGTCTCGGCTGAGCTAACAGTTGCGGCCGCTGTTTTTGGTGAGGGCGTCACAGTTATGGTACACACGGCGGACGCCGGTTCGAACTAGAATGTGGTTGCCTCGGGATTTATACGTATTCGTGTGCTTTTACAGCGAAAGCTATTTTCAGATCACAACGGCAGTGGCAGGGGGGTAGTCGTCCGCCACCGGTGTCCGTAACCACTATCGCGGGAAATAAAAAAAACAAGTTGAAATGAGAAAAAACTTTCCAGGAACGGCGGACACTTTTACTGACTATTATAATCCACAAAGCATCAGCACCTCTAACAGCGGGTAAGGTTCCATGCCCTTAACTTCGCTTTTCAATATCAAACGATCGCATCAACCTGGGCAACAGATACTACCGGTCATGCGTGTTATTCTTTGCTTCCACCCACCACTTACCAAGCCATTGATAAGCAGCCATCCTGTGCTCTCGGCCATGGCTCTGGTGACAGTGATGGTTGCGAACACAGGCGCCGTTGCCTCCGGGGTCCGTAACCGCTCTCGCGCGATATGAATAAAAATGAAGTGAGAAAAAAAATTTCATTGAACGTACGGGGTTTGAACTCGGGCCCTCTGCGTGACAGTGGAGTATTCTAACGCTAAGCCACGATGGTGCTTGAAACTCCCTCGCAAACACCCCCCTCTGCAAATGTTATGACGGGAAAGCCATCGTGTTCACCGATGTAATATTGCGTCGTAGTAGATTAAAATAGCAACCAGGTGTCACACAACGCCAACTACGCGACGAGTAGGTCGTTGATTGCATCCAACAGATTACAAAAGGCTCAGCCAAAATTCTTCATCGTCATCAGCCACAGCACAAAGCGCACATAATGGCTTACAGGTGCGTCGCAAGTAGCACACTTCTCCGCAGAATGACGATTAATGGCATATTAGATGCCTCACCACTTCACAAAACGTACGATGATTTAGAGCGTAGTGGGTACCATAAGACTTCCATATTCCGTTTCCTCAGGACCTCAATAAAGTTCTTTCGCTCTCTCGCTTTCTCTCGCGTTAACGTATGTAATATAGCATTGTAGGAGAGTAAAATAACGACAGCGTGTCACAACGCAAATTATTGAGAGCTAACAGACAGTGATGCCAAGGAAAGTATAGGAGATGTTATTAGAAGTAATTGTAATGTAAATGTGAAGAAAGAAAAGTGGAAGAAAAGATAACTTGCCACCAGCAGGGACCGAACCTGCGACCTTCGAATAAGGCGTCCGATGCTACCACTGACCTACGGTGGCGGTCATCCCTCCGTCCGCTTTATAGGGTATATATGCGCATTTAAACGTGGGAGCGTCAGTTCAGCGCCGTCTATTGCCATTACGGCGAGTGTGGAACACTCTTTTTGCCTGTTGGTATTACGTAGCAAGTGATCTTACGAGCTGGCAGCTGACTAATAATCCCTCGCATACTACCTGAACGCATCAAGTCTGCCAGAACGCGACCCTCGTTATGAACGAAGGAAAGAAGTGTAAATTTAAGGGCTCGTTTGCTTTGTTAAACACAATACTAATGAGAACTAACAGACGATGATGCCAAGGAAAGTATAGGGGGTGTTTTTAGAAGTAATTGTAATGTAAATGTGAAGAAAGAAAAGTGGACGAAAAGATAACTTGCCACCAGCAGGGACCGAACCTGCGACCTTCGAATAACGCGTCCGATGCTCTACCACTGACCTACGGTGGCGGTCATCCCTCCGTCCGTTTATAGGGTATATATGCGCATTTAAACGTGGGAGTGTCAGTTCAGCGCCGTCTATTGCCATTACGGCGAGTGTGGAACACTCTTTTTGCCTGTTGGTATTACGTAGCAAGTGATCTTGCAGGCCAATGGAGACGAATCGAAGGAACGACATTTAACGGATGAAAATAACAAAGATGTTCAGGTCACAGCTTTGTTCAGCGCGTCATGGAGGCAGACGGTGTCAGAAAAGTCAGAAAGTTCCGCCATATTCTGACACATTGACGCATTGCTTGCATATTTACACGTTGTGAGTAATTCACATGTGAATGAATACGACCCCGTTCACACTGAGGATTCACACTGAGCTTAGTCCGTCCCTCCTTCCCGCATCCCACACCACCACAGCGCATGCGCGTCCCCTCCCCGCTCTCTCTCTTCTCTCCTACGCTCACCCCCTTTCTCTCCTCTAGGAATGCTCTACTCTACGGTGCGGCCCTCGCGTCCCACACACCCCACAGCGCATGCGCGTCCCCCCCCCCCTTATCTACTCTAGGAATCCTCTACTCTACGGAGCGGCGTTCCCTCTCTCTCCTCTCCTACGCTTGCCCCCCTTTCTCTCCTCTAGGAATCCTCTACTCTACGGAGCGGCTCTCGCGTCCCTCACACCCACAGCGCATGCGCGTCCCCTCCTCCTCTCCTACGGTCGCCCCCGTTCTCTCCTCTAGGAATCATCTACGGAGCGGCGCGCACAACAGTTGGTGCGACAGCTGCATACTCCGCTGGGGGCGCCACGGTAGTTCCGCGGTATGCAAATGACGGAGTGCACGCGCCTCATTAGGGTCTTTTAGCAACTTACGGAAATACGGTACGCAAATACGGTAAGGCAGTACGGCAGCACTCCTCCTTTCCCGCTCGTTGTGCGTTTGCCGTTCCCCGTTCCAGTGACCGTCCGTCCCCCCGAAAGACTGGCGTCTCGTTAACAATGCGTAGACTGACAGGCAACAATGAAGCTTGACAGCCCCACAGTAATTTTTGTAAAAGCTTTTGTTGTGTTGGGGGGCCTTCGCCGGCAAAAGGTCGACGACCGGGAAAGGAGGAGCGCTATGGTAATACCGTACGGTATATGCGTACCGTATTTCCGTAACTTGCTAAAAGACCCTATTCTCTCTCCTGTGCAGCGCCGCAATGAGCGCCCGGGCCGCTGCCGCGAAACGAGAGCGGCTACGTTTCTCCCGTTCAAGGCAGCCATCTCCCCGCTGCTTCGCGTCCACACATGGTTCCCTTTAGCGGGAGATGGGGGAGTTTTTTTAGATGCGAAGCATCTTATGCTCGGGGCTCTGTCCGTCCCTCCCGCGTCCCGCGTCCCCCGTCCCGCGTCCCGCGTCCGGCAACTTTCATTAAGTAGGGAAGCACCCATTATGCGAACCAGAACACTGTAGTAATATGAAGGCCGTCCACCCTACTACAATCACCAGAGTCATGGCCAAGAGCACAGAGAGGCTGCTTAGTAATGGCTAGGCAGGTGGTATCTGTCGCCCAGGTTGACCCCATTGCTTGAGTCGTGGCCGACGGCACAGAGAGGCTGCTTAGCAATGGCTAGGCAGGTGGTGTCTGTCGCCCAGGTTGACCCCATTCCTTGATCTTGCTTGCATGTGTTTGGAGGGGGGCTTAGTCCGTCCCTCATTCCCGTGTCCCACAGCGCATGCGCGTCCCCTCCCCCTCTCTCGCCTACGCTCACCCCCTTTCTTTCCTCTAGGGAATCCTCTACTCTAGGTAGCGGCCCCCCCCGTCCCACACCCCCCACAGCGCATGCGCGTCCTCTCCCTTCTCTATCCTCTCGTACGCTCACCCCCTTTCTCTCCTCTAGGAATCATCTACTCTACGGAGCGACGCCCGCGTCCCACAGCGCATGCGCGTCCTCTCCCCCCTCTCTTCTCTAGGAATCCTCTACTCTATAAAGCGGCTCCGGCGTCCCACATCTCCACAGCGCATGCGCGTCCTTTCCCCCCTCTCTCCTCTAGGAATCCTCTACTCTACGGAGCGGCTCCCGCGTCCCACACCCCCCACAGCGCATGCACGTCCCCTCCCCCTCTCTCTCCTCTCCTACGGTCCCCCCCCTGTCCTTCCCTCTAGGAATCCTGTACGGAGCGGCGCCCATGACAGGTAGTGCGACAGCTGCATACTCCGCTGGGGGGCGCCACGGTAGTTCCGCGGTATGAAAATGACGGAGCGCGCGCGCCTCATTCTCTCTCGTGTGCAGCGCCGCGATGAGCGCCCGGACCACTGCCATGAAATGAGAGCGGCGACGTTCCTCCCGCTCAAGCTAATTATCTCCCCGCTGCTTCGCATCCACACATGGTTCCCTTTATTTTTTTTTGTGTGGGGGGGGGAGGAGGGTGCACGTGGAGGGTTAACAAGGTAAGTTTACTGCAAAGTGCGCGGGCGAGAGGAGCTGTTGGGAGAGACATGCCCATCAGAAGCATGGGCAAGAGCTAAAATGAGGAGCGCGTAAAAAAAATGCAATGAAGGCAGAAGGAAGAGAGGTACACAGGAGAAGCGTTTTTTCTACCTCTATTTAATTTGGCCTCCGTTTTAGATGCGAAGCATCTTATGCTCGGGGCTCTGTCCGTCCCTCCCGCGTCCCGCGTCCGCCGTCCCGCGTCCGGCCACTTTCATGAAGTAGGGAGGCACCCATTATGCGAACCAGAACACTGTAGTAATATGAAGGCCGTCCACCCTACTACAATCATCAGAGTCATGGCCGAGAGCACAGAGAATCTGCTTAGCAATGGCTAGGGATGTGGTGTCTGTCGCCCAGGTTGACCTCATTCCTTGAGTCATGGCCGAGAGCACAGAGAGGCTGCTTAGCAATGGCTAGGCAGGTGGTGTCTGTCGCCCAGGTTGACCCCATTCCTTAATCTTGCTTGCATGTGTTTGGAGGGGGGCTTAGTCCTTCCCGCGTCCCACAGCGCATGCACATCCCCCCCCCTCTCTCTCCTACGCTCACCCTCCTTCCTCTACTCTAGGAATCATCTACTCTACGGAGCGGCGCCCGCGTCCCACAGCGCATCCGCGTCCTCTCCCCCCTCTCTCCTCTAGGAATCCTCTACTCTACGGAGCGGCTCCGGCGTCCCACATCCCCACAGCGCATGCGCGTCCCTCTCCCCCTCTCTCCTCTAGAAATCCTCTACTCTACGGAGCTGCTCCCGCGTCCCACACCCCCCCACAGCGCATGCACGTCCCCTCCCCCCCTCTCTCTCCTCTCCTACGATCCCCCCGTCCTTTCCTCTAGGAATCCTCTACGCAGCTGCGGGCACGACAGGTGGTGTGACAGCTGCATACTCCGCTGGGGGGCGCCACGGTAGTTCCGCGGTATGAAAATGACGGAGTGCGCGCCTCATTCCCCTCTCCTGTGCAGCGCCGCGATGAGCGCCCGGACCGCTGCCGCGAAATGAGAGTTCCTCCCGCTCAAACGTTCCTCCCGCTCAAGCTAATTATCTCCCCCGCTGCTTCGCATCCACACATGGTTCCCTTTAGCGGGAGATGGGGAATTTTTCTTTACGCGCTACCGATTTGAAATCATGCATTTTTACCAACCTGCCCAACCTGCAGCACTCGTCAGATGGCTGAGATTGCAGAGGGATAGAGGAAAAGTTAAATTTCAGGGCAAAAGGTGGCCGGGCCCTTCGGCCACCCTTCTCAGTGCCTGTATCCCTCACTGCTTCGTCTTCTCAGTGCCTGCATTCCTCACTGTTTCTTCTTGAAGAAAAACGTAAATTTACTCATGATAATACGCAATAACGAGCACTTCTTTTCATTTCAGGTAAGGCAATCGGGGAACCTTCATGGAGAGTATTGAGAACCACTCTACAAAAGATTGGCACTCCTAGAGCAATCCATTCACATATGTGGGGTAATCTGCATTTTAAACGACGACTTCATCATTCAACCTGTAATGTGCAACCATAAAGCGCCTTATTTATGGCCCGACTAGACTCACTCTCGCGCGTACCAACACGACTGTGGAAACGATTCTCATTGAACAGCTGTACCCGAGCAGAGGCGGCACAGCGGGCGCGAGCACTATTAGGGCCCGAGACGCCCGTCACGCAACAGGCCGCATTTTTTTTTAATGTAGGGGCCGTGGTGAGACACTCCTATAATGTTTTCGAACTCACGCGGTTAATGTTTATCTGAGTAGTGTAATCACTTATGTGATTGTTTCTTTTTTTTGTGCATTGTATGACGATCATATTTTATGGTGACTGTCTTATTGTATTCTACAAACGCTATGTACTTTACCATGTATAGCCATGTCGCAAGAAGATTGTTCCCTCCTCGAATTCGTGGTCGGGGATTGCCTCGTCGTGACATAGCCCTGTTATATAAGTTAAGAGTTGGTGCTCTATCAGTGCGCGAACGATTATATCGTCAAGGACGTGCGGACAGTCCCTTATGTTCGTCGTGTGGCTCCTGCGAGACACGAGAACACATAATTTTAGAGTGTCCAACATTCGTTGCGCAGCGAGCACTGCTCACGAATGAATATGGACTTATTGGACTTAGGTGCAGGACACTTGACGATTGCCTGTTCCCGGGTGGATGTGCTACTAGGCGTGACCAGGCCCATCGAGCCCTAACTTTCCTAAAGAAAACCGATTTGGCCTCGCGCTTATAGACAATATTCCATGTGACTACTTATTTGTGTTTACGTCTGTGTTATTTGTTTTGTTTGTTTGTTTTTCTCTTTCCTCTTCTCTCTCTCCTTTTCTTCCCTCATTTCTTCCTTTCCTCTGTCTTTCCCCTTCCCGAAGGAGCAGGCAGGCGTTGTGCCCCTCTAGGTGGCAGTTGTCAGCTGTTCCCTCCCTATTTCCTCTGTCTTCGTGTTTTTTATGTATGCAAACCAAATAATAATAATAATAATAATAATAATAATAATAATAATAATAATAATAATAATAATAATAATAATAATAATAATAATAATAATAATAATAATACCAAAGGAGTTGAGGTCTCCTTCAAGTCGCGCTTGTAGGGCTTTTTTGCCTCATCCACCTCCGTTTACCTCTATGTACATGTGTGTGTAAATGGAAATCAACAAATCAAATCAAATCAATGAAATGTGATAACCACTTTCTACTTGGGTTGGGAAGTTGCTCCATACGCCGAACAAATGCTGAGACGCTATGGTCTACTGAAATTTTTTACATTTCTTCATGCATTGAAAACATTTCTGGATTCCCTCAGCTCGCCTATTGGCTATTTGCTCCTTCTCGTTCTTTCGTATCGCCATGTTCCGTTCTGCGACAGCAACGTGTACAATACTGCGCTCCTAATGTCGTTCCTGTGTATATATTAGCGTAGTTCTAAATCATGCGCTTAATGCAGCTGCCATAGCGTGGAACCTGAGGAAGCGCGTAGCATGGGCCACCCAACGATTCCCTTGGCCATTAGCGTGCGCAGGGTTCCCCTTCAGGGGGGGCGAAGGTTCATCGCAGCGCCCCCCTCCCTATTAAGTCAATGTATGGGGCAGACTTTGCGCCCCCCCCTCCCTTAGGTGACTAGGGGGCGGCCGCCCCCCTCTGCCCCACTCGTGCGCACGCCTATGCCCTTGGCAATCACGCGCTTGCCGGGCAGTGGCGCCCTCTCTTGGGCGGCACAGGTATGAGCCGGAGTTCTCAGAAGCGTTTTTCGTGACTGTAGGTAAATAATTGCAAATAATTCTTGCCTATTTCTACAGTTTCCATGATTTTAGAGCTTGTTAGTTTATATTTCACTGGTTTTGAGCATTGGCAGCCTTGTTTTAGGCCTGTACTGACCAGCGCGTGACCATGCGACATGAGACAAGAAATGAATGAAAAGCCGGGCCCTTAAAGTGCTACGCACTTTAAAAAAAGTTAGGCAAGGTTACTTTAGGCAAATTATTGCGACTACGCTGCTTTTCGTGTTTTGTGAGAATTTCGTGTGGTGCCACTCATATTTTCACCATGACCACAAGAGTGAATTATTGCAGACGAATCACAATGAAAGGAATTCTTGCGCAATACGGACATCGGTTACATATTCGGAAGAGATAGAGATTGGCCAAGTTCCATGACACCAAAATGAAGATAGGACAGTGGGAAGGTCACTTACCGATCTCTTGACGAGTACTCGGCTGTGGTCGGAGTTGTGGCGAGCATCGCAGCAGCCGCGGCGACGAAGGTCGCGAACCGCAGCCCTGCGTCCATGCTTGCAGTTAACCGTGTCCCACTGACCACTCCAGGTCAGCGCTCGGTGCGCAAAGAACGCCCGCTCAGCTTCGAGGCTCGTCGAGTGGGCCGCAGCTGGGCCTCGTCTCCGATGCCGACGGTTACGAGAGCGCGCCAGGCACCGCTTGCCGGCGGCGGGCATATATGCTGGGCCGCCCCGCCCACCATCGTCACCGCGGTGTCCATTGCGGTGTCCGCTTACGTCTTCCTCTCGTCCGGAGGCCTGAAAATACCTCCCGCTGAAGATCATCGCGCAGCCGCCGTGATCATCCCCTTCGCGTACTAGTACAGAGTACGTGGGCGATTCATTCAAGAATTCTGCGCATCCCACTGGGGCAAATAGTTTACACCTTTCCAAGAATATACCGTCGCTCCAAAACGAGAAAGCCAGGCAAGATGGACAGCGATTAGAGCTGTAGGACAAAGATACACCGCGGAGCTTGTGAAGTGTCTTAAAAATAAAAATCAGTAAAAATGATATGCGCTGGTGGTATTTAGCTGAAATATGTTTTAATCCGAATTTAAATGTAAAAGCAACACGGTATTTAGAATACGAAATAAGTAAACATGACAAGGAATGCTACTCAAGAAAATCAACTCCTGGCGCTGGATTTGAAACTTAAAGTTTGCCTGCGTCAAGAAAGTGTGAACCCAGTTTGTTGCCTGTATGATAGTAATGCATACAGGAGCAGCTGTGCTCCCCGACAAGGCGTAAGAGCTTCCTATAATCCCAGAGCAGTTTACGGTTGTAATGACAATTAAAAAAAAAAAAAGCTTTTTTAGTGTGTGAAAATGGTTTAGGTTTGTTTAACGTCTAAATTTTGTTCAATACGAAATGTTCCACTTGAAGAACAGAACTTTAGTTTTTTTTTGCTATCTTTGTAAGTATATAAAGAGTTCTAGTTATTCATTGTTTTCCATACCTTTGATACTTGTTATTGGCAACCACATAAAATCGGCATTGCGTTTCTTGAGGGTTCTTTTGCAAACGCGATGCCATAAGATTCAGTCATTATACAAACGTCAAGCATTTATTATAAACTTCATGAGTGCAGTCGGTTGCTGCTATCACAGCAGATAAAGGGGAACTGTTACTTCAATAATTCGTCCATTGATTCTATAAGAGCACTCGTAAATAGGATGGCCCGCTTCTCCTTCACTGCTAGATTAATAATGATAATTTCATCGGTATTACGTGCCAAAACTACGGTATGATTGTGAGGCACGCCATGGTGGAAGGCTCCAGATTCATTTTGACCCGTTGAGGTTCTTTAACGTAGACCTAAATCTATGAGCACGAATGCTCTAGCACTTCGCTTCCGTGTAGATGCACACGTCGTGGCGGCGGATCGAACCCGCGTCCTCGAGTTTAATAACGCGGCACATTTTTAACCTTCTGAGATACCACGGCAGGCAATTTACTGGAAAAAATAACGGGAAACAAAAAGTCCTGGACGTTTAGACCTAACGAAAACCGTCCAGAAATACCGCGTGATCGGGAAAGATTGACCAACGTGTATCTGTTAACTTCTCTTCAAAAGGTGTTGATGACCCGCAGGTCGCGGCATGGGATCCCCGCAGCGGCGGCCGCATTTACGATGGAGGCGACATTGCTTGAGGCCCGTGTACTTCGATTTAGGCGCACGTTAAAGAGGTGGTGGAAATTTCCCGAGCCCTCCACTACGGCGTCTCTCAATCATATCGTCGTTTTGGGACGTTAAACCAAATCAATCATCAGTCATCAAAAGGCGTCGAAGCGTCGGTCACTCAGTCATACAGCTGCATTTGTCGCGTTGATACGAACGCGACAGCAGCGTATCGTATTTCTTAGCCCAATGCGGTAGCGCCACGCGCCATGGTTTGGACGTGACGCACCCCTTTCGTCCGAAACAAGCCGGAACCTGTTTGTGGCAAGTGACGGAAGGGACATGCTGGCGGCACTGGCATTCTTCGGTTAAAAAGTAGAATGAACTTAATCTATAAAGGCAGGGGAGAAAAGGATAACATTCGCTCGTATAGACCGCTAACCATTACATCGGTGCTATACCGGTTGGCGATGCAGGCAGTAAAATTAAAAATAGAAACGTGGGTAGAGCAAAATGATATTTTGGGAGAACCCCAGAATGGATTCCGAATCGACAGGCGGTTAGACGATAACCTGTTTGTTCTTACACAGTGTATAGAAATATCAAAAATAGAAAACAGGCCCTTATACGTAGCTTATCTAGACATCACCGGGGCATATGACAACGTTAATCAGGAAATTTTGTGGGATATATTGAAGGAAGTGGGCATAGGTGACGACTGTATACAGCTTTTGAGGGAAATATACCGAGAAAATACAGTTT
This sequence comes from Rhipicephalus appendiculatus, assembly GCA_030522465.1. Lineage (NCBI taxonomy): Eukaryota > Metazoa > Arthropoda > Arachnida > Ixodida > Ixodidae > Rhipicephalus > Rhipicephalus appendiculatus. Next base: position 24,517 of record JALIZH010013360.1, on the reverse strand, counting down.
GTGTAGAAGGGGAAGGAATAAGCAGCAAGGACAGGGTTGACATTAACAAGGGGCTGAGACAGGGATGTCCTTTGTCCCCGCTGTTATTCATGCTGTACATGGTGAGGATGGAAAAAGCGCTAGAAGGTAGCAACATTGGATTTAATCTGTCACACAAACAGGCAGGCGCGATGGTTGAGCGGAAGCTTCTAGGTCTATTTTACGCTGACGATATTGTCTTATTTGCGGACAGTCAAGATGATATACAGCGGCTGGCAGATATATGCGAAAGGGAAGGCGAGGCTCTAGGACTAGCTTTTAGCGCAACAAAATGTGGATTGATGATATTCAATGATCACGAAGACCATGCGGTCTTAATACAGGGCCAAGAAATACCGAGGGTAAGCGAGTACAAGTACCTCGGAGTGTGGGTAAATGAGGGGGGATAGATATATGGAGGTACAAGAGAAAGCATCGGTAACAAAGGGAAAGAGGAATGCTGCAATCATGAAGCACAGAGCGTTATGGGGATACAATAGGTACGAGGTGCTTCGAGGGCTGTGGAAGGGTGTGATGGTTCCGGGGCTTACATTTGGGAACTCAGTGGTGTGCATGAAGTCAGAGGTGCAATCAGGAATGGATGTAATTCAAAGGACTGTGGGACGCCTCGCGTTGGGCGCTCACGGGAAGACGACAAATGAGGCTGTAAAGGGTGATATGGGATGGACAGGTTTTGAAGTGAGGGAAGCTCAGAGCAAAATTAGATTTGAAGAGAGGCTGAGGAAAATGAAGGAGAGTAGATGGGCAGGGAAGGTTTTCAGGTATTTGTATAGAAAAAGCGTCGACACGCAGTGGAGAAAAAGAACTAGGGGGCTCACCAGTAAATATACGGCTAGCAGTGTGGGCGACATGGCAACAAGGAGCATTAAGCGAAAAGTCAGAGAGGCGGAGAGGACTTATTGGATGACAGCGATGGAAAAGAAGCCGGCTCTCAGTGACTACCGAAAGGGAAAAGACGAAATAAGGAGGGCAGAGGTTTTACTCTCCCATTACATCGCGAGAGCACCAAGACGTTGGCGGCGAGATAGGTAGATACCAGGCCTGTAGCCAGGGGAAAAGGGCCTAGTTTCCCCCCCCCCCCCCAAGAAATTTGGATGGAGGGGGGTGTTTTACCGAGAATAAATAATGAAATTGGTGGTTTTCAAGGTTTTCAACATGTCTCCCCCCCCCCCGGCGAAAAAAATTTCTGGCCTGGTAGATACGTACATAGAAACGCTCAAAGTGGCTGCAGTTCGCTAAGAAATCCTTTAAATTTAAAATAAAAAAGAAACTTCCATTCGAGTGGGATTGGGACCCAAGGTTGCTGCGTGTCGAGGAGGTGTTCTACCCCTATGGCCATATCAGTGGTTGAAACTGCCCCCCCCCCCCCCCCCCAAAAAAAAAAAAGAGACCTATATACGAACGTGATGTAGTACGAGGAGTCTCATTGACGCATCCAATGTTGCGTGGCAGAAGCATACGATTTCAGCAATCGTCGAAACATATTAAGTGCGCAACGAGTGCGTGGTTTAAAGGGCTACCCATGACAAAGCACTCAGGCATAATTAATCATCATCATCATCATTGCAACAGGATCAACAAAGTGGGAAGATGCGCACTTGCTTGTGTTCCCTTATGGACGCGTAGCGGGTATTTTTGCAATTGGCAAAAGGAAGAATTATGACGTAGAGGGCACTTCATAACTTAATTTATACTACGCATTCTAGAATAGTTTGAAACGGTTAATTTACATGCGCACAGACGACCCTTTCTTTACAGCGCAGTTCAGGTGTCCACCGAGAAGAGAAGTGAAGCTAGTAATCGAGAAGGCGATGCCAACGGGGCGCGATTACGCTATCGCGTTCTACTTTTGAAGCCGAAGCTCAAGAGCTCGTTTGCCAAATTTTTACAGAAACAGAACGTTTGCTTGTAGTTGTTCATGTAAACGTGTACCGAAATTGGCCTTTTGAAGCTGAATGCCTCCGCGCTCGCCACATTCTCGGGAAGATGACCAATCTCATGATGATGGAAACAGAAGGAGCTTGATGTGGGCGAGTTGGATGTTGCATACTGCAAGATATAACGCTGCGCAAAAAACACGAGGACTAGAAAGGAACACTTACAACAGACTGAGGCAAACTAACAACTGAAGTTTATTTTAGGAAACACTGATACTTATACATGTAAAAACAAACGGCTCCATCATCACGTGCTCAGGCTGTATCGCGACATGAAGGTAATCACTGAAGAAGGAATCTCTGAAGATGGAAGCACACTGATGACACTTTCGTTTCGGTGATACTGGAGTTTTAAGCAAAAAAAAAAAAAAAAAAAAAAAGAAGAGCCTTAGACCGGTGGTCAGTTTGGTGCAAATAGCCCCACAAAACCTGAGGCTGCGTCTGTCTTTCTAATTCAGTTATTAATCAAGAAGGATGACTCGCAAATCTTTTAACGTTTCGTTCCTTTTGGGCACTCCCATCGGTCCTGTCTATGCGCAGAATATTCACTATTTGAAATATGCACAATTCGATCCAAATATCAACTATTCGAATTTTTCAGGCTTTCGCACATCCCTGCAGTTTTCGGTTTAGACTTGTACCAAATGGCAGGGGGGGGGGGGGGGTGTAGATTATCACATTGGTATTTGTAGTGGTGACAATGAAAGAAAAGAATTTTTACGTTGACCCACAATTGTTTCTCGTATAGAATTAAATATATAATTTGCATTTTCCATAGAAATACTTTTTTGTAGTTTTGTATTTTATCTATTACATTTGACTCAGTGATGCTACGTGTTATGCAGTAAGATTTCTCAGTGAATGATAGCCCGTAACCGGTAATGAGAAGTTTTATTAACACGACAACGTGCTCGTGAAAGGCCACGTAGCTTTCAGCCCACTAATTTTTACTCGAAAACTGTCGTAATGATTGCAAATGTATCGCTTTTGCTTTACACGGAAAACATGACCACCGAATTGACGCTTGAGTTCCTGTTCACACGTTTTAAAAGTTGGGTTTGGAGCAGTCGCAGTTATACTTCTGAAAATATCTTTTTTAGTATTCAAACAAGTAAGGGGACAATAAGTGCGTATAGTTACTTTCAATGAACAAAAGAGCTTAGCATAATTTATAGCGTTTTTTAACTTAACAAAACTGCCGAATTGTGTTTGTGTATGGCAGATTAGCAGGGTAATTATTTAAAGAAAAGAGTAATATGAAATAATATATTTCATAGAACTATGAAGTAGGGCTCAGTATCAATTTTCTGTCATTCTTTCAGCCCTGCGGGAATGCTATTTTCAAGCTATTTTTCTGTTTGACGGCTGCTGCTGGAGGGCTCCTTTGGAAGTTGGAAAATTCTGAGGATGTTCATGCAGAGCCTCTGGGAAAATTTTTCGTGCTCCAAAAAAACATACGAACAAATGTAAACAGTGAAGTGGCATGATTCTTTTTATTCCAAATTAGGTTGAACACCTATCTTGCGTAGTGTGTGCATTACGCTCTTCGGAACAATTGAGACTAACGTGTGTCATTCTACAATGGCACCATCGTACGGCGAACTCTGAAGGTTAACAAACATAACTTAATGCACATTTTCCGCCAGGATGAGTGTTTAGACAATGATGTCACCAACTGCACGGCAAAAAGAGCGAGATCAAGCTGTGGCAAATACGTGATCTGAATGTCAATATAATCTGCGTTGATTAAAATGTGATTGCGCTTGTACGGGCATAGATACCCACACGCGCAAGCACGCATTCATAGGAAAAGTCCTTCAAGCTACGCAGTCCCTAATGAACAACTACAGCACATGATTACCGTAACCAAAAAAAAGCGCCCTATGTAAAAATGATCTTACCTAAGCAGATTAACTGTTAGTACTCGTACATATGCTGCTCAGTGTAAAGTGACTACATATGCGAAAGCCGAAGCAGTGAAGCAGTACTTCGAAACAATGCAAGGTGAACAACCGGAGCAAGAAAAGCGATATATCAGAAGTTTTAGGGAAGAGCGGAAGAGAGAATATGCGCAACAACGAAAGCGTTCCGGTGTCGACACACCACGCGGACCACGGGCCTCTGGGGAAGCGTGGCAGGGACTCACACTGCTAGCGCGGCGGCGCGCTTGTCGCGCACGACCATACACTCCGCGTCAAACGAGTGCGCCTCCCGAGGCGCCCTTTCTTACCCTCCCTGCTCGCCCTTCTTTTCCCCGCCGCTGCTTTCCCAGAGCAGACAGCAGAGTCAGCGGTGCGAGCTGCCCGAACGGACGCGGAGGCGCTGGCTGGCCCAACTCTTCCGCCGCGTGTCTTCGTCTCGGCAGTAGTGGGAAGCTGACGGCAGCGGCCTCTCGTTAATTCGTCGACGGCAACTGCATGGCCTGCGGTCGAGGAATCCTCGGAATCACGCCAGCGACTCTGGTGGGCAGCTGGAGGTTGCCGCTGGTGGTACTGCTCGCATCAGACGTGCTGTTCTTGCAAGTCATACAAGTTGAAACCCTTGGTGAGGCGCTCTTCACTCTAATCTTCTGAAGCCAAGTGGCATTTTATACGCGAGTGCACCACTTGTAATTTCGCATACTGAAGTTATAAAGTCTGATTGTTGACTGAATGCTTGACATGTAGTGATTTAAAAAATGATGATAAATCGAGTGTTAATGAACTGCAGCGCTTAGTAAGAGGCAATGGAAGTTCTTATGGATCTTACCTATTGTAAAGAAAAAAGAACGAAGGGTTATTCGGTCACAGGTCACGGCTCTGATAAAATATAAAACTTGCAATAACAACGGTGAGGGCATTTTGCTCACTTCATTGTTTATATTCGATATAGTCGTGCCAAAGGCAACTAAAGACACCACCCTCAATCATCTTGCACGGATGAAGTATTCTTTAGGAGACCTTAATTCCATTAACTTTATGATGATAGACTTACCATTAGACGAAAATGGTAAGGAATGAGTTGCACTCTTCAAATCGTCTTTTAAGGAATATAGCACCGGCAGTCGAGTATGTGCCACAGATTTAAGATATTTATTGTATTTTAACATTTGAGGCTAAGTTAAAGTTGTTGGAAGTTCCTTGAGTTAAGCTCTGGTCCTGCTTTGCAGTACATCGTAGTACATGAATAAGAAATTAACTAGGCTCATAGAGATTATGTAAAATCCACGAGATCCCGGTGAGCTGCCATGGGAACTTAATGATGACGTTGAACTCTTTGCTCGCTTTTTTTTTTAGTATTATCATTTACCCAAACGCTTTTCAGAATGAGAACGACTGTTATGCTACTCGGTCCATATGAATATACAAATGCCGCACACATATGCTTTATTTGCAGGCGCCTCTCGATACACGTAATAGCAAATAAAATTTTGGAAATTGACAAACCACTCACTGTAACGCTCAAGCACATTCACAAAGACGGGACAGCACCTGTGCCGTCTTCATTATGAGTATGCCTCGGTGTTACGAAAAAAAGAAAAAAGCTTGGAGGGTGGTTCACCTTCGACTACAGAGTATAATGCTATTCCAATAACATTTTGACTTGGACGAGTTGGTACATACTCAGACGAATTCAGTGCGATTTGGACGAAGACAGGAGACACAGATAGGTACAGAGGAGCGCCGACCTACAACTGAGTTTCATTTTCACTTCAAAAGGCCCTTTTTATGCGCCATACCTGGCTATATCCCCTAAAACATTGATAGGAATGACAAAATAACAAGGAAAGAAACCAAAGATGGTGCAGGCAAGAATAATCACATGTTTACCAGCAGGACGAAATGCTAGCGCTGATGCGTACCCATATTACACAAAGCAAACTAGTTTAGCGAAGAGAAGGCCGCTAACACTGCAGTGCACTTTAAAAATGAGGCTTCAGAATAACAAAAACGAACACACGCAGGGCTTGAATTACCTAAACTGGTCCTGATGATAAGCAAAAGTATGTCAATAAATAAACATGTGACCAACAACAACACGGAAGATGAACGTGAGGATGAAGCGACTAAAATAATAATCCTAGAGAATCGATCTCCGGCGTCAGTTCAGTAAAACCGACGGCTTCTTTGGCGCGCTTAGCGACAAAACAGAAACAAAGCAAAAACAATAAAAACATAACCAGGAATGGACCAAACAGGGTTGCCGTTGGAGGTGGCTACTTTGCGCCAATTGGCTATTTAATAGCCCCGTCTGGCGACAAAAATTTCAGGCTGGCGCCATGGCTACTTTCTGGCTACATTTACCTTCTGTTCTGGCGCATTAAGTAGCCATATTTTTATCATATTTGAAGATAAAACACTATATTTCGAAGCTGTTCTGTCGTATCAGCCGATGCGCGCACGTGTCCTTCCCCCACCAGCCGGCTGGTGCACATCTAGATACCCCGACGTAACGCACTGCGCGCCTGCATATACGAAGTGACGAACTTACATGCATGTTCGTTGGCAAACGTTTAACTAGCACGCTGCTCACGCTGCTCGCCATATATGCGATGCTATGCGCAAGTTTCTAATTCCGAGGCGCAGCCCGTGTTCTCGTGTAAACTTGACAAACACAAAGATCCACGGCAAAATGAAAGCTGGACTGTTGATCTCAACAAGATTTGACTATCTTAAGCTGGACTGGTATTATGCTAAGCTCCACTAATCAAATTTGATCTGTAGCTTCAAGTAAAAACTGTTTCAACGTTTAATGTTCGTACTGACGTGTTGGCAGGAATGTTCCACAATTACTCTGTATCTGGCAAGAACTCTATCTCCTACATAAGCTATATTGATGGCGCACTGAATTTATTGTAACTTATTATTTCATTTGCAACGTATTTGTGGCTCGAAGACCAAGCAAGAATTTCGATGGTCTTCCTTATTCAAAATGGCCCCATTTATTGTTCAGTAATAAAAACTACTCACAGTACCTCCTTTGTTTAACCTGGCTACAAATGGCGATAAAATTAGAATGACGTGGCTACTTTGGCTACTTTTAGCTTGACTTCTGGCTACTTTTCAAATCCACCCAACGGCAACCCTGGGACCAAAGTAATTAAAAAAAACCCAGTGTCGAGGTGAAAGACCACACAATAAGACAAGAACTACCTCTTCGTGTGATGGCTAAAAGCGTCAAGATGAACTAGTGACCAACAAAAAACACCGCAATGGCAAATGAGGGCGAAATGACAAGGTTAAACAAAACCATCTAGAAATTCAATTTCACCGTCAGTTCGCAGAACTGGAGGCTTGCTTACGAAATTATCTGCAGCTTTCTTAATAAAAAAGCGCTTCAACAAGTTCACGTTATGGCCTGTCTTTTGCTCTCTTAAAAAATGTGGTGCCGTTAGAACTTGGCGTGCAGCCACAACGTTTGCAGTATTCAGCTAGGAAAGCCACCAGCTTTATTGCGTACATTCAAATTGTGCTCATCTGCTCGTTCATTAAAACATCTACCCCTTTGCCGCATGTAATGGAGGCCACAGCTTAGGGGGAACGTCATAATCAATATTTGCAAGAAATTCCATGAACCCGTTTCTGTGCTGTGTCGTACACTGAGACAACTTTGCAGATTAATCTTTCTAGAAAATTTTGACAACTTACACGGTGCTGAAAACATAACAGAAACATCATGTTTTGACACTACCTTCTTGATGTAATGTAAAATCTTATAAGTGCACCGGAATCACTTGCACCTAGTGTTTTTCTATTCTCTCGCTCCTTTCCCACATCAGACCCCCCTAATCTTTTGAAGCAATGACTCGCAAGCTTCACATACTAAGTATAACGGCTACCCTGCGCTTATCAAACGTGTTGCCTGATCTGAAGCTTACCCTTTGCAGTGTTCACACGATTTTTTTAGGGCGGAAGGAAGAGAACGCATTACTATTCCACTCTTGACGAGTTTGGAACGGGCGTTTCCAAAGGGAAGTAGGCCTTTCTTTGACCTTGGACAGAACTTCCAGCATATCTTATCGGAACAGAACAATTGCAGCCTGTTGTGGTTCGGTAATTCCCACGTAAACTTAAATCCGGCGACATTTTCAGTGAACACATCAACAATGTTCTTCGCAACACTTCCTGTGTGTTCGATACATAAATCTTTTATAATTACAAGGATGTAGTGCACATGTCTGCAGATCTTTACGACGCACGAGTCCTGAATTTAGGAATAAATACGCTTTTCTACGACCGACATGAAAATGTCGCAAAGCACAGGAGCAACTGTTGACGCAATGGAAATACCACCTTTTTGAATATAGAAGCTGTCTTGAAATTTTATAGCCGTTCACTTCAAGTAGAATTCTAACAACTTTAAGACGTCGTCGCGGCGTATTCCTGCGGCGTTCTGAAATTCAGATTCCCCGAAGGCTGTTATCTTTTTTACTCTAAGGCGCTTAGCAGTTCCTTATGTGGAACAGAAGAATACAGCTTATCTATGTCAATGGAAGATCCAGTGTACAGACTAAGAGGCCAACCTTCTAAACTCTTAACAACGTCGGATTAACACCTTACTACGAAATGGTCTTCACTCACCAACACATGGGGATGCTTCTGTAGTTATCTTGCGACGAGACTTTGCCACGTGCCATTTTCGGAGACAATGGCTTGAAGTGGTGCTCCAGCCTTCTGTGTCTTCATAGCGAAGAAGACAAGACATCGAAAGATCCCTTCGGCTGCTTCTTTGCTTGACTTTTGAGGATGTCATGATGTATCTTCCAGTACTTTCAGTGCTTTTCTTTTTTGTTTTTGCGGATTGAAATCCGTCACCATTATGTTCCGGATATATATATATATATATATATATATATATATATATATATATATATATATATATATATATATATATATATATATATATATATATATATATATATGTGAAAGGCACAAAGATGAAAGTTTCGAAGCACCCGACCGGGGGATTCGAACCCGCGACACCCGCTCCGCAGCGCGCCTCCTTAGAAAATTATACCACGCGCCTTGCTGGCGTCGGAATGATAACGGCAAGCTATTTATATACGCCATTTACCGCTGGCGGTGCGCAGATCTCGGAGGAGCTTGAGCGTGTTTCCTATCGCGCAACGCTCCTACATTTTCTTTCAAGTAGAAGACTGCCCTTGAGACGCGCACGAATAAGTGGTCGCTTTCTGTACCCACTCGTGATGTGGAAAGAAAAAAAATAGAATACCGGGAACACCTTGGGTCAGACGCCACCGCGTCGCAGGATACGCAGAGGGGTCACTCCACGTGCCGCAGTTGAAAAGAAAAATAATTATCTAAGAGCATCGGGTTCTGCGTGGGTTCTGGATTGCCGGCAGTTGAAGCGCGTCGCTCAAACACAAAGGCGTAACAACTGTCACAGTTGTTAGTTTGCGCTTGTCCTGTGTGTACCTGCGTGTTCTTTTCAAGCATCCTTCTTTGTGCTTCAGCGGCGCGCTACAAGTATCGAGCTGCTTGTCGTTATTCGTGTGACATTCCAATTTCTTGCTATCGCATTCATTGCTTCCCCTTGCAGCGAAACTGTGACTTTTTCTTTGAACAAGGGTTTCAAAAGCACTGAAAAGCCACCTTATTTATCATCAAGAAGTATCATAAGGCTGCGTTCCTCGGTGGCCATCAAAATCTTCTCGAGAGGGGGGCTTTGACGAAGGAAAAGACCCGACATTACGCTTTAGGCAGGCCACATCCTCAACATGCTCACCACTGCGATCCGCAATCCTGCTAACCATTGATAGCCGTTCCTGAAGGCGCACAGTAGGTGTAAAACTGTACTTTGGCCCTTTGTTAAAAAGCTTCTTGATATCCAGTTGTACAACTCAGTTGTAAGTTGTCACTCATTTGTGGTTACCTGTGTCTCCTGTCTTCATCTAAAGCACGCTGCATTCTTCCGAGATGAACGCCGTAGCATAATCGGGCCACCTTCGCAATCCCTTCTCAATCGGTAGCCTCGCTTCGCTTCTCAGTGGACACCTCAACCATGTCGCAAGGAGAGGAATGTCCATGCGAGTAGCATTGGCCGTTTAAAACTATTCCAGAATGCCTACTACAAGTACTACTGCGAAGTGCCCGCTACGCCATTTTTCTTCCTTTTGAGAATCAACGAAGTACCCTCTACGCCAGGGGTCTCAAACACGCGGCACGCGGCTTCACAATGAATAAAATGTTTTCACCTTGCTAAACGGTACTCGCATTATTTACTCGCCAATAGCGATTAATCATCCTTCGTTAGGATAAGCTACAAAGACGAGAGTTGTCTCAAATATTTTTTTTCTTTCGCGAGGCACTTAATGCCATCGCCATCTCTTTTGAAACATAACCGCGGCAGAAAATCACTGTATTTCAGAATCGGCGTCCAGATTTGAGTCATTCTGTTGGCCAGTCATAAGTCGGCCAGTCTAATCAGTCCGGTTATAAAACTTCATTTTTTTTTGGCGTGGGAGTGTGGTTTTATATTTTTATTCGTTTACTTTTTAAGGAGCGGAGGGGAGTTGGTTCCGTATATACCTTCGATTCTGGGGTTCCAAGTCTGGAAGATTTATCATAATTATCGTAATTATACCCAAGGCTACATGATTCGCATTTTCATGCGGTAAAATACGTATGCCTTCAAAAGGATGTGTTTAAACAACGTTGAGCAGCGACCACTTAATTTACCAATTTGTGAAATCCTAGCCAAACATAGCCGAGCTCAAACTAAATTGTAGACAGATATAAAACGATCCCGCCTCCCCGCTATAGATTCACATATTTATCATACGCGCACAAACACACACAAACTGAAACTTCCCACAATTGAACCCGAGGTGACCATTTCGCCGCAGTGTCATTGTTCTAAAAAATGACCTGCCACGACGGGCCGTGCTACACATTTCATCGTTACACAGGTGGCTCTGAGCGCTATCACTTTGGGGGGCATGGCCGCCGTATCTGACGGGGCATTTGTTTGATCGAGAATCACTGTTCGAAAAACCAGCGTCGAGCGGCGATGTGGCCAACCGCGCTATCAGTTTCGCGGTCGAAGTCACAGAGGGGGGCTGCAGCCGCATTTGCGCCGACAAGATTGGTTGGGCTGTCGCGAATTTTACACCCAACAAAGCACCTGCCGGGATTATTTGGAAAATTAATCGCACAGCATGACCAGAATCTCTTCAACGAGCGCCTAATCCCATGAGTTGATGGTTGTTTAACGTTGATCAGGAAAACGTCTTCTGCGAGCTTGGACTAATCGCCGCAAAACATAGCTGTTATCTTAAAGGTACACAGATAGCCGCTACAGCTGTGCTCTAAGCTCAGTTTGTTTGAAATTTTAGTGCGCGATCCAATAGCATGGCATATATCTTGTGATTCCGCATAAAGTGCAGAATCCTTCCAATTATTATTTAGTAGTAGTAGTTAATGAAACCAACAGACACTGAAGCCTATGCAAGCACGAGGACATTATTTGTAGTTTTTAACTGTAATGTGATAATTATAATATAAATGTAAAGACATTGAAGTGGACGAGAAGACAACTTAACCGCTGGTAGGGACCAAACCTACAACCATCGGAGTCATGGCGGCGAATGTGGAACGCTCTTTTTGCCAGCTGGCGTCACGTAGTGCGTGATCTTTTTACAAGTTGTCTTCATCTTTTCGCGAATTGTCTTTTCGTTCAGTTTAATTTCTTTACATGTATATCATAATTACCTCATTGCAGTAAAATAGTACAAACTACGCCCTTATAGTTTTTTCTAGGCTTCCTTGCCTGTTGTTTTCATGAGGTTGTACATAAAGTAATTGAGCCCTTGATCATATCCCCTTTCTTCGTTCATTCATAGGCCTCCATCCGGCAGGCTTGATGCCTTCTGGTAGTATGCGAGGGATTATTGGGCAGCTACCCGCTCGTAAAAAGATCACGTGCTACCTGACGCCAGCTGGAAAAAAAAAAGATTACACACTCGCCGTCATGGCCACGAGCGGTGCTGCCTAACTCTTTGAGGGTTTATATATTTACAAAAATGCCCACAAATAATTGGACGGGAGGACGACAGCCGCAGTTGATCGATTGGTAGAACATCAGGCGCGTTATTCGAAGGTTGTAGGTCCGGTCTCTACCAGCGCAAGTTTTCTTTTTGTCCTCTGCAATTATATATACACTTCGCCGAAGGAACGTGCTGCGGGGCTACTTGGTGCTTGCTAAAAGACATATTAACGCGACAGCGTTAAAGTGCTGATTTCGCAGAAATTCCACCGTCGGCGTTGTTGTCGGCGTCGTTGGTTGTAAGCGAAAAACATCGGCGTTGTCCGTAAGCAAAAGTTTCCAGATGGATACAAAAAATAAAACAAAACCTAATGGGTTCCCTTATGCACTCAAATAGTCTGGAAGGCGAAAGCCATCTTCTTTTTCCTCTCAGTCGATGTACTGATCCTGCCATGCCACCCTCCGAAAGCTTTCTGTACCTAACGTGGTTTTCTACTGCCTCCAAGATAAGCACCTCACCTGGTTTTTGCACTGGCTCCGTGATCGGACCACCTTTGACCAAGCTACGCCGTCATGTGATGACGTCATCATGTGACGTCACGATGATGTCGCATATTTTGGTTATCTGTGATCTCATCATGGGTTCATGATTTTTCGCATCACTCGCGTTAGAGTGTACTATAATTTTTGAGTAGCGCCACCGGTTGCCACCGGTTTCTGTACCACCGGTCGCACGGTGTGTACGTCACGGCAACCGATTGCCACCGGTTGCTGTGACGTACACACCGTGCGCGAGAGCGACCATGAGCAGGCGCCGCACTGACAGCCAGCACAGCCAGCAGAGGCAAAGCCACAGGCACGGAGGAAGAAATCGCAAGGAGCGCAAGCGCAAGCAACCAGCCAACACAAACTCGTGACGTAGGTTTGTTTACATCGCCCCTGCGTTGATGTCGGCGTCGCGAGGGGCTCCACATCTCGCTTAGTGACGCGGCATGCACTTTAAAATTGATTTTAAATAAGTTCTAGGCTATATTTGTCCATTGATGTGTCGTTGACGCTGCGTATGTAACCACGTAAATCTATCGCACTGATTATCTCGGCTTCAAAATTGTGTCAGTGCTGCTTTAAAAGGCGTCGCCCCGCCTGTCTTTCGTCATTACGCATGGACATAAAGGCTAGGGGGGCGTTTATACTTCGACTTACAGGGTGTGCTCGCCTCTGCTTGAACGCTTATCTCTGGAGGGGGTTTCACCAGAAGGCTCATAGTTTTGCACGTGTTGTGCTCTCATCGCGAAGTTTCCGTTCAAGCCATAAGAAGAACGACGGTCACTTCTCTCGCTGCAGCGACCACGTTTGCTATAGCAGTCAGCTGCTAGTCTTTCTCCAAACATATCCCACTCGTTGCTATCGTATGCATTGCTTCGACCTTGCGGCGACACTTCGACATTTATTTATTTTTTATCGCATTGCGCAGTGCTCCCTCCCAACTTTTCCTCCATACCGGGAATCGGACCTTCACCCACCTGCTTCACAACGAAAAACTTCAGTTGCTACAGGCAACAATGACAGCCATGCATGACACACTGAAAGGCAACAATGAAATGTGGCAGCGTGAAACTACCATTGACCAAGATGAAAGATCATATTGCCATATCAGAAACGGCTGATCGTTGACAAGCCCACCACGATCGATGTAAAATCGATCGAGGCGAAAACGGCCGACACAAGCACGCATGCGACCGACTCACCTTCGAGGGCCGCATTTCTGATCACTCGCCCGCGCCGCGTATTTCGCGTGCGATGCAGCCGCCCCCGAAATGTGCAACTGATAGGAAGCATCGTGAAAGTTTGTTCACATCATCATCATCCTCAGCATTACCACGCCTATGGCAGGGCAAGGAGGCCTCTCCCATGTTCCGCCAATCAACCCGGTCCTGTGCTTTCTGCTGCCACGTTATACCTGCAAACTTCTTAATCTAACCTGCCCACCTAACTTTCTGTTTCCCCTCGTGCGTTTGCGTTTCCTTGGAATCCAGTCAGTTACCCTTAAGAACCAGCGCTTATCCTGCCTACGCTCTACGTGGCCTGCACGTGTCCGTTTCTTCTTGATTTAAACTATGACGTCCTTAACACACGTTTGTTCCCTGACCCACTCTGCTTTCCTACACCTGTCATTTTCCTTTCCATTGCTCGCCGCTTCGTCCTCGATTTAGGTTGAACCCTCTTTGTTGACATAAAGTAATATCAATAGCTTGAATATGCTTCCTGAAGCAAACTGCCTGCAGCTGCATATAGACGTAGTTGCTTCAGCACTATGTTGAATCTTCGGCTTGCATTCGCCGCGAGTCTTCACCATTATTATCAGCCTTACCTGGGTTCACGTTTATACTCACGTCTACTCACACGTATTCCAAAGCAGTGTGTTCCATACACCATGTCAATATTTACTGATCAGAGGCGCGAATTACGTAGCGGAGTGCCTGCCTGGACCTCCGCACCCCCCCCCCCTTCTCCTTTGCCAACTCTTCCGAGGAAGTTCTTGATAAATATATCTTATGTTGTCATCTCTTTCAAGAAAAATGACCTTACACGGTTTACCAGAACACATAACTCGTATTCGAAGGTAGTATATCAAAAGACGCCAAGAAGAGCGTCCGATTACGTAAGATATTGGAGCTTATAGAGCATTGGCACTATGGTCGAAAAAGATAATTCTAGGCTAACAGACTCGGGAGTCGACTCACTCTGACTCAGATCGAGCCGTGAGTCTGAGCCTGAGTGAGTCCGGGTGAGTAATGTTTCGGTGAGTGCGAGTCCGAGTGGGTCCAGTTGAAGAAAATTTTCGTGAGTGTGAGTCCGAGTGAGTCCGGCCTCAGAAAAATTTCGGCGAGTCTGAGGCCGAGTGAGCCCTAAGCGCAAAACATATTTCATCAGTGAGTCTGAGTGAGTACCACAAGTTTTTCCGACCTATGGCCACGACCGAGTGAAATCACGACGGCAGTACTGTGGCTTTATATTGGATGTTCCACCACGCTTGTGACGACACTACGATGGTGGGAGTGCACGTTCTGTGCAATATCTCCTTACGGCAGGAGGCCTGTGAGGAAGCGATAAGATGCACCAGTAAAATCATTTCACATGTTTTGTAAATGTCATGTAGACCCACGCGGAGCGATGATTCCTAAACGCCGTCGATGCAACGATTCAAACGCAGCCGCTGCAAACCTGAGTCCTAAGCATGTACGCAGGCGTAGATATTCCAGTAGGTAATTTTGCATGGAAAAAGAAAGAAAAAGAGATTAGAAGGTAGAAGCAGCTGGAAGAACTATGTGATAATTTCCTCGTCCTTTATAGAAAAAAGAAAATATGACTGAAATACTTAATCATTACTTGAGTCGTTGGCCTGGACGAATATGACGGTGCTGTTTTGCTAGACATGATAAAGTAACACCCTTGGCTAGGCTCCCAAAAGAAGTCGATACGGAAAATTGACGTATTCTGTAGGTCGAAGGTTCGACTCCCGTTGACGGAACTTTTAAATGCGAAGCATTTCTTAGCGAACTTCGGCGACTTTGAGCGTATCTATCTATCTATCTATCTATCTATCTATCTATCTATCTATCTATCTATCTATCTATCTATCTATCTATCTATCTATCTATCTATCTATCTATCTATCTATCTATCTATCTATCTATCTATCTATCTAGCCGCCTACGACTTTGTGCTCTCCTGGCCGTATCGTTAATGCGATTTATACCAAAATTGGTATGGTATAATATGATTGTATGACAAACATGACTGACTGGTCATATCATGAAAATCATGAATAAGTTGTCATGAAAAGTATGATTTGCACGCCATGGCCATAGTGCTCCTGAGGCCGTTTTCCTAACTTGATATATCCAAAAATTGGTACGATCAGACATTGCTGCATGACCAACATTAATGACAGGTTGTAATATGAAAATCATGACCTGCATATCATGTACAACATAATTTACATGCCACGCTCATGGCGCGCTTACGGCCGTTTCACTAGCTTGATATACACCAAATTTGGTAATGTGGGACGTGACTGTATGACGAACATAAATGCCAAGTGGTTCATATTGAAATCATGACATGTCATGTGCAACATGACATACATGCTACGCTCATGGTACTCCCGTGGCCGCTTCGCTAGCTTGATATACACCAAATTTGGTATTGAGTGACGTAACTGTATGACGAGCATAAATTACAAGTGGTAATATGGAAATCATGACATGTCATGTGCAACATGACTTGCATGCCACACTCATGACTAGAGGCCGGATTTTTAGGCACTAAAAATTGCGTTTTAGGCGCCAAAAACAGGCAGACAAAACACAGTTTTAGGCCCCCAAAAATCGTAAATATAGGCACAATAAATATTTACAAAAACTCAAATTTTCGAAGAAAGGTTTGCTTTCCTGTGTCTACAACTGGAAAGCAAACAAATTTTATAGTTTATGATGGCACAAAGGCGTCAATGGTTTAACTAGCCATGCTATTGTCCGTTTTCCCGCACGGTTTCCAGAACACGTTCTCTTCTTTTATTGTCCAGCATTGGTGAGTAAGGTGTCCGCCGTCTAATAAACACGTTCCTGGGTCTCTTTATTTTCGGCATTTCTGCGAAGGGCAGCCCAGGAGCCAATATCCAGACCGCTAAAAGGCATGAAGGGTCTTTTAGCCTCGTATTGGCCTGGGGTAATCGCGCAGGGTCAATTTATCCTCTGTCTGTGAACACCTTAAAAGCCCCCCTTACCAGGTTTGAGCATTTCGAGCTGGCAAGCGTAATGCATACACTGGGCGCTAACGATCACGTCTGCCAAGATTTGCAACGCTACGCACCCCGGAAAGAGGTGAAATGTCAGACTAAACGCCGCTTGCTCTT
The DNA here is from genome assembly GCA_030522465.1 of Rhipicephalus appendiculatus. Classification (NCBI taxonomy): domain Eukaryota; kingdom Metazoa; phylum Arthropoda; class Arachnida; order Ixodida; family Ixodidae; genus Rhipicephalus; species Rhipicephalus appendiculatus. Next base: position 7,639 of record JALIZH010013360.1, on the reverse strand, counting down.
GATCTCACGGGCGCGCGCACCATGGAGGAGGTGACGTACAATAAGGAATATGGTTCTGCGTACGTCAGAGTAGTACGTGGCACTGCGAGAATGATTCGAGGCGACATGTGTAATTTGTGCAATCTGTTGCTTGAATAGAACAATGAAAGTTGTAGAAATATTAAAACATACAAATGGAATCTGTGTGCGTTTTTATTTATTATTTTACTTCGAATCGAGCGCGATGCGAGACTAAGCTATTTCTATTTCATTTGCGTCCGTGTTCTCGCCGTTGCCGCTTCGTGCCGGCGCCAGCCCCTGACAACGCTTGGCGTGTTTTTCATACATTGTCTATTACAGCAGTTCCAGCGGTGCGACACGCTGTGTCGTGGTAAGGATACACCATCCATGCCAGCCTCTCCATGCAAGCGCAAAAAGGGATCCATCCCACACAAACGGGCACTACACTAGAACGCCGAAACGATACAACACCGCTTGTGTGCACGACCTGGCTTGGGCATGTCAAGCGCACCCAGTGTAACTTTGCGTGCGCATGACGTGTTGATGCGTCTGCGTCGTGTGATCTTCCGGCTCCGAGTTCCTCCAATACCGAAGAGGGCAGAAGATATTTGGCTTGCCAGTGGCAAAGGTTTCAAGCTCACCTACCAGCATCATGCTTTCGCGGCTCGTAATGAACCAATCAAAAAAGTTATTGTGGTACAAAGCTCTTCATTGGGCACGCAACAACTTCCAGTGTTTAACTAAAGTTTCTTATGTGACCTGGTGAAGCGCCCTTTAAGAAGTAAATTACAAACGAAACAAAAGCCAAATGCACATCTGATTTTTTTTACCTGCACTCTACATTCCCCCTGACAGCACTCCATGCATGGTTTCGCATTCGTTCTCCATCTTCCTGCTGCTGCACAGAGGTACCTACTGTTTTCTGCCCCCCCACCACACCCACGTATTCAAGGAGGTGCTTCAATTCCTTGGGAAAAATGGACTGGAAAACCGGCTGTAAAAGCCGCCCTCCACGTCCTCGGCCCCGAACGCCACTCTCCTCTTTTTCTCCTCTCCTCTTGCCACCTTTATTTTCCTCTCCCCATTGCACTGTATACGCTGGGACGTGCTCCCATTTAGGGTTGCAGAAATAGCGCATTTTCCTCTCCTCCTACTCACCTTGCTCCAACCGCTCGCGGCATGTCAGTGCGGTGGGGTGAAGTGGCCGGCGCGTCCCATTTCACTGCTCGGTTGCTTACCGGAAGTTTGTTGAACTAGGGAACTAAGTTGTGGCACTCCATAGAGTTCCGAAGCGTCAATTTTGCCCGGTAATATGAATTACGGTCTCAAACTGTACTCGAAAGCAAAATTTGAGTTTAAATAGTGCTCATATGGGCGCCGTTTTTGAAAATAGGCATTTATAGGCACTTACAGACATTTAGGCACAAACCCCCAAAATAGGCATTTATAGGCACTATAAAAACACTATAAAAGCCCTCCCTAACCCCTAATTCGTGCTCATATATCAAAGTGGCACGATAGGAACACAAGGAAAAAAATAGGCATTTGCCTATAATCCGGTCTCTACTCATGACACTCTCGGGGACCGTTTCGCTAGCTTGATAGGCACCAAATTTGGTATTGAGAGACGCGACTGTATGACGAGCATAAATGACAAGTGGTAATATGGAAATCATGACATGTCATGTGCAACATGAGTTGCATGCCACGCTCATGGTACTCCCGTGGCCGTTTCGCTAGCTTGATATACACCAAATTTGGTGTTCAGTGACGTGATTGTATGACGAGCATAAATGACAAGTGGTAATATGGAAATCATGACATGTCATGTGCAACATGACTTGCATCTCTCGATCTGATGCGAAGCAGCCAGCAAGGAGCAAATCATGCTGTACATCACATGCATGTCATTATTTACATGTTAGGACCTGTGATTTGTGTTCGTCATACAGTCACGTCGCGCAATACAAATTTTGGTTCATATCAAACTAGCGAACTGGACGCAAGCGCACCATGAGCGTGGCATGTAAATGGCACTGTAGATGACATGCATGCCAAGATTTTCATGTTACCACCTGCCACTTATGTTCGATATATCGTCACATCCCGCAATACAAATTTTGGTGCATATCAGGCTAGCGAACTGGACGCAAGCGCACCATGAGCGTGGCATGTAAATGGCACTGTAGATGACAGGCATGCCAAGATTTTCATGTTACCACCTGCCACTTATGTTCGATATATCGTCACATCCCGCAATACCAATTTTGGTGTATATCAAGCTAGCGAACTGGACGCAGGCGCACCATGAGCGTGGCATATAAATGGCATTGTAGATGACATGCATGCCAAGATTTTCATGTTACCACCTGCCACTTATGTTCGCTTAATTTTTTTACCTCGAATCGCAGCGAGATGCGAGACCAATTTGCCTCCGTTTCGCATGCGTTCGTATTCTCGCGCTCTGCGCATTGTGCAGAACGCCATCCGCGTTCCAGCGTTTAAATTGACGGACACTTTGTCAATTCCAAAGTGTGTTCCTCGAACGCCTCTGCCCACTGAGACGGGGTCGGTCAGAATGGAACCAGATGCGCGCGTCTCCCTCCTTGCATGATTAGAGATGCTGGGCACAGCGACACTACGCAAGCAAAGCGCGAGCGCTGTAGAGTCCAACGCGACCGGCGTCCGTTTGCGGATCCGGCGCCCACCTGGCACTGTTCCAGGGCACGGCTGAAGGGACGGACGGACGGACGGGCGGACGTGAGCATGAGACATTAAAGGCTTTCACCTTAAAATTTGGTGTATATCAAGCTGGCGAAACGGCCACAAGAGTGTCATGAGTGTGGCATGCAAGTCATGTTGCACATGACATGTCATGTTGCCCATGACATGTCATGATTTGCATATTACCACTTGTAATTTATCCTCGTCATACAATCACGTCCCTCAATATGAAGTTTGTTGTATATTAAGCTAGCGAAACGGCCAGGAGAGTGTCATGAGCGTGGCATGCAAGTCATGTTGCACATGACATGTCATGGTTTCCATATTACCACTTGTCATTTATGGTCGTCATACAGTCACGTCCCTCAATACGAAGTTTGTTGTATATCAAGCTAGCGAAACGGCCACGAGAGTGTCATGAGCGTGGCATGCAAGTCATGTTGCACATGACATGTCATGATTTTCCATATTACCATTTGGCATTAATGTTCGTCCTACAGTCACGTCACGCAATACCAAATTTGGCGTATATCAAGCTAGCGAAACGGCCGTCAGCGCGCCATGAGCGTGGCATGTAAATCATGTTGTATATGACATGCAGGTCATGATTTTCATATTACCACCTGTAATTTATGCTCGTTATACAGTCACGTCCTTCAATACCAAACTTGGTGTATATCAAGCTAGCGAAACGGCCACGAGAGTGTCATGAGCGTGGCATGCAAGTCATGTTGCACATGACTTGTCATGATTTTCATATTACCATTTGGCATTAATGTTCGTCATACAGTCACGTCACGCAATACCAAATTTGGCGTATATCAAGCTAGCGAAACGGCCGTCAGCGCGCCATGAGCGTGGCATGTAAATCATGTTGTATATGACATGCAGGTCATGATTTTCATATTACCACCTGTCATTTATGCTCGTTATACAGTCACGTCCTTCAATACCAAACTTGGTGTATATCAAGCTAGCGAAACGGCCAGGAGAGTGTCATGAGCGTGGCATGCAAGTCATGTTGCACATGAAATGTCATGATTTTCATATTACCACTTTGCATTTATGTTCATCATACAGTCACGTCACGCAATACCAAATATGGTGTATATCAAGCTAGCGAAACGGCCGTCAGCGCGCCATGAGCGTGGCATGTAAATCATGTTGTACATGACATGCAGGTCATGATTTTCATATTACCACCTGTCATTTATGTTGGTCATGCAGAAATGTCTCATCGTACAAATTTTTGGATATATCAAGTTAAGAAAACGGCCTCAGGAGCACTATGGCCATGGCGTGTAAATCATAGTTTTCATGACAAGTTAATCATGATTTTCATGATATGACCAGTCACTCCTGTTTGTCGTACAGTCATGTTATTCCATACCAATTTTGGTATAAATCCCATTAACCATACGGCCAGGAGAGCACGAAGTCGTAGGCGGCTAGATAGATAGATAGATTCGCTCAAAGTCGCCGAAGTTCGCTAAGAAATGCTTCGCATTTAAAAAGAAATGGCCGCTAAGTCGCGTTCACGACCAAGTGCGTGGTTTTGACTGGTTTCGAAGATCTGGTGTGCTGCCAATACGCCAGCGGTTCACACACTGGGGGAGTGGTCTCAAATGACCAGGCCTCCGCTATTCCAGGATGGAGGTGGCTCAACATGTACTATTTCAGCGCTCAGCCACAAGGGAGCATGGCACTTAGTGCAAGGCCTCTTTGGTATCCGTGCTTCCTCTGCAGCAATAGAGCGGGGGCTGTTCGCAAAGTTGGTAATAACAGTCGCCTTGTACTACGTGTTGTGACGGTGCCAATGCTTTGCGGAAGCACGCCACTAGTCTACAAGATTGCCTGTCATGCTCTCCAGCAAGTCGGCTTAGTTGTTTGGAATTACCTCGAACAGCTATTGGAAGAACACGGTGAGGCAACGTTTATGCAAATATGGGGAACGCGATTCTTTAAACTGAGGAAACGGAAGTTCGAGTTGCGAATAATCACGTACAAACTGTCCTCGCACACTTGTGCGCGTATATGCGAAGATTTTAAGTTCGAGAAGAAACCTTTTGCTGAGCGTATTGCCTTTAAAATGTGTATGCGTATAGATGATGAGAGCCATTTTAGAATGGGTTATTGTATAACTGGGAAATCTATACATTGTATGCGGTTCTTCGTGGTTGTTTTTGACTTTATGCACAGCAAATTACCAGCGCACTTAACTCTCCTTTACTGATGGGGTGACCTTGTTTTACTGTGCTGCGAGTCAACTTTTACAGTTTTGTTCATTTAGTGACAGCTTACAGATTCCTATTTGCAAAGCACATCGAATACTGTCAATTGTCTTGTTGTATTACAACGCAAGAATTAGTAGTATCTGCGTTTTGTACCCTACAGAGGTATCGCAGAACATGACTGTATGACGAACATGAATGGCTGGTCATATCATAAAAATTATGACTAACTTGTCATAACGGCATGATTTACATGCCATGGCCGAGGTGCTCCTGCGGCCGCTTCTTTAAATTGATATATCCAAAAAAAAGTCACAGTTTCGCCGCTAGGGCGAAGCAATGAATGCGACACCAAGAAATTAGTTTGTCACACGAAGAACGACAAGCAGCTCGATACTTGCAACGCGCCGCCGCAGCACAAAGAAGGACGCTCGAAAAGGACGCTTTGTATACACAGGACAAGCGTGAACTGAGAACTGTCGCAGTTGTTACTTGTTTGTATTTGAGCAATGCGCTGCGAGTGTCCACAATGCAGAAGCCGACGCTGTTGTTGTTGCCTCTGACATGGCTCATACCGACTCAGGGGGGATTGGATTGGCCAAGGATTCATTATATGATTATATGACTTTTCGACGCTGTTTGATACTTCTTTTTTTTAAACTGCGGCACGTGGAAATGACCCCTCTGCGTCTCCTGCCACGCGGTGGTGTCTGACGCCAAGTGTGCCTGGTGTTCTTTTTTCACCTTCTACATCATGAGTGGTACAGAAGGGAGCCACCTTTTTGTGCGCATCTAAAGGCAATTTTGAATTTGAAAGAAACTATAAAAGCGTTGCGTGATAGAAAACACGCTCAAGCTGTTCCGAGACCTGCGTACCGCGAGCGGCAAATGGTGCATATGAATAGCTCGCCGTTATTTAGCTTGCACTAGCATGGCGTGTGGCTGTGCTGGCTAGCGCAGCAGGCTGCGGAGCGAGGGGTCGCTGGTTCGAGGGGTCGCTGGTCACGTAGTTTGGAATTTTTTTCCACTGATTTATTTTTCTTTATGCCTTTTTTATATATACACATACATATAGATATCCGGGACATGACGGCGTCGACAGACGGCGACGGCGAAAATCAGCCGAGAGGGTCCATATAATTGCTATCGCAATAAAATTGGTATGATGAGGCATTTCTGCATGACCGACATAAATGACAGGTGGTAATATGAGAATCGTGACGTGCATGTCACGTACAACATGATTTACATGACATGCTCATGGTGCGCTGATGGTCATTTCTTTAGCATGATATACACCAAATTTGATATTGCGTGACGTGGCTGTATGATGAACATAAATGACAAGTGGTAATATGGAAATAATGACGTCATATTTCCATATTACCACGTGGCATGCAAGTCATTTCGCTAATATTTCCATATTAGCGAGTCATTTCGCTAATATTTCCATATTAGTGAAATGACTTGCATGCCACGCTCATGGCACGCCCGCGGCCGTTTCGCTAGCTTGATATACACCAAATTTTGGTGTTGCGGGACGTGACTGTATGACGAACATAAATGTCTGGTGATAACTTGAAAATCACGGACATGCATGTCATGTACAACGTGATTTACATTGATTAAAGTGGCGAGTTGGGCTTGTTCGTACATACTTACGGGACACTACAGCGCAAAAAAAATAACGACGGACGAAAGGAACACAAACGACGACGACAAGCGCTGAACTTTCAACAGCCTTTATTTGGAAAAATACACGTGTATTTACACTGTCCGAAGCATAGTTCACTTACTGCACATGCGTAGCTAAGCCATCTCATTATCAGTAAGTTGTATGGAAGCCACGCTTACACAACCCTCCCCCAGATATGCAATGCGTTCTGCTTCGGTAATTTCACGGGTGATCCGCGTTTTGCTCTTCTTTATTACGGAAGTGTTGTTAAGTTCGGGCGAGCAATCCTGGCGGGTTGTACAATGACTAGCTAAGAAACCTTGAAAATCCATTCCGTCACGCGCGTTTCTTACATTGTTCGCATGCTCCCTTAGCCTATCGTTAATGCATCTCCCGGTTTGGCCAACGTACACTTTTCCACACTTTAGGGGAATTTCGTAAACCACCCCTTGTGCGCAATCAACACAGGGCCGCCTGTGCTTTGTGCCACAGACCTGCAGCGTCTTTGCCTCCGGGTCAGTCATTCTGCAGAGCTTAGACAGCCTGTTTAGTGCTGAGAATACGACTTTGACGTCGTACCACTGGGCCACCTTTTTTCAAGTTGTGCGAGAGCTTCCAAAATTCCAAAATATGCAATTTATCTGTACATTTCTCTTTTGAGCACTTTGGCGCCAAACGGCAAGCTACATATATTGGTACAACGGCAGTAATGAAGGAAGCTTGCGGGAAAAGGTGAACGAAACCGGGCGGGAAAAATTTGTCCAAATAATCGGCAATCGCGAGTTCTTGGTGCCATTGATGAGCGAATTCTCGAAAACGTAAAGTCTTGCGCAAAAAAGAAACTGCAGATGCTATAACACAAAATCGCATGCCTTCTACACATACTTATAACAACAACGCTCTGATAATAGCGTAACATTTGCGACGCATCCCCCCATACGAACACATATCAGTGCCTTTTAGAGATTTAGGCTCCGAACGCTTTTTAGAAATGCCGCGGGAAAGCCAT
>JALIZH010013359.1:0-40051 GCA_030522465.1 Rhipicephalus appendiculatus | reverse complement strand
AAACTGATTATTTTTGAAAGCTGATTTGCGCGTTATTTTCGTGAGTTTGCGTATGTTCTCGTAGTAAATGACATTTCAGAAATGTGCCTTTACCTGATCATGAAGAAATCCTAGTCTTAGTACAACTCTGTCTCTATCGCCGTCCCTTCCTTTAGATTCTTGCGCTGTTACATGAGTTTCCTTCGTACCGCGTTGCGTCTTTAGCCAAACTTATTCGACTGCAGATACGCTAGCTGATACTTATGCATGGCTTCATGCCAGGCGCGCGCTGCAATTGGACACGATCACAAAAAATGATGGTAATGCTTCATGTACATAACCGCCTACACAGCGGTTCTTGTTCGTGTCTTGGTATTTTCTGCCTCTGTAGAAAAGGGTTCATATTATACCTACAAGCACCGTAAACGGTTTGAGGGCTCTCTGAATTCGTATGAGTTTCCCTGTGCTTCCTGCAAAATAGTAAAGCTTAAAAGTCGAAAATGAACTAACGCCTCTTTTACGCCCTCTTTTTCAATGTCGTCCCTTATACATTTGCAGATCAAGGTGGTTGTCGAAATTAGGAATATCTCCACCCTCCTAGTTCTTGTACGCGCTTAATGCCTGGCCAGTGTCTAGTGTAGCTTATTAAATTTCTTTTAACGGAATCATCTCTTGGTAACTATGATAATAATAAAATGCCAAGGACGTTGGCTGTAGGGATAAGGGGCATCCGTTGTTCCCCAAACAGTAATGCTAGTAGCGCCAATTTACAGCCGCATCTCTGCCAACAGATATTTCTTTGCACTGTAGAGAGGATAATGTGGTTGGCGAAATCAAAACATGGGAACTTACTTACCTCGCTTTAGTTTACATACTGAAATTTTATGACTTATTGTTGAAGGGCCTCGCTTCTCTCTATTATCATTTCTTATCGTGATTTGATTAAATTGGGAGTGTTTCACTCAACAAGTTGAACAAAGCAGACTGGTGGGCCAGTTGGTGCCGCACAAGCTGTTTACCGCGAAAGAATGATGCAAGACGCTGTACGCGACGAAAACTCTAGAGCACTCTGTTCTCATGTTTTTTGTCGCGGTGCGTGGTTTCTTTGTGTTAAAGCACAAATTGGCAGGCAATACCACTTTATTCAATTACCGGAGTACTCCACTTTAAAGAGCATTCCAGCACCACTTTTTGTCCCACGATCGCTTCAAGTATCCTTCGTCGTCTGTATCTCCGTATTGTTTGGTTTCATACGATCATCATCATCATCATCATCATCATCATCATCATCAGCCTGTCTACGCCCACTGCAGGGCAAAGGCCTCTCCCATGATTCGCCAATCAACCCGGTCCTGTGCTTTCTGCTGCCACGTTATACCTCCAAACTTCTTAATCTCATCTACCCACCTAATTTTCTGTCTCCCCCCTCACGCGTTTGCCATCTCTTGGAATCCAGTCAGTTACCCTTAATGACCAGCGGTTATCCTGCCGACGTGCTACGTGCCCGGCCCATATCTATTTCTTCTTCTTGATTTCAACTATGATATCCTTAACCCCCGTTTGTTCCCTGACCCACTCTGCTCTCTTCCTGTCTCTTAAGGTTACACCTATCATTTTCCTTTCCATCGCTCGCTGCGTCGTCCTCAGTTTAAGTTGAACCTTCTTTGTAAGTCTCCAGGTTTCTGCTCCGTAGGTAAGTACAGGTAAGATGCAGCTGTTATATACCTTCCTCTTGAGGGATAGTGGTACACTACCATTCATGATTTGATAATGCTTGCCGAATGAGCCCCATCCCATCCTTATTCTTCCAGTTATTTCACTCTCATGGTTCGGCTCCGCGGTTACTACCTGTCCTAAGTAGACGTACTCCTTTACAACTTCCAGTGTCTCGCCACCTATCGCAAAGCGCTGTTCTCTGCCAAGATTGTTCCACATTACTTTAGTTTTATGCATATTAATTTTCAGACCTACTCTTCTACTTTCCTTATCCAGTTCAGTAATCGTAATCTGTAATTCGTCTCCCGCGTTACTCATCAATGCAATGTCATCAGCGAATCGCAGGTTACTGAGATACTCTCCATTAACTCTTATCCCTAACTCTTCCCAATCTAGGGCCCTGAAAACCTCTTGTAAACACGCGGTGAATAGCATTGGAGAGATCGTGTCTCCCTGCCGTACGTCCCTTCTTTATTGGGATTCTGTCGCTTTCTTTATGGAGGACTATAGTGGCTGTGGATCCGCTGTAGATTTCTTCGATTATGTTTATATAGGCTTCGTCGATGCCCTGGTTCCGCAGTGCCTGCATGACTGCTGATGTCTCCACCGAATCAAATGCCTTCTCGTAATCTATGAAGGCTATGTATAGGGGTTGATTGTATTCCGCGCATTTCTCTATCACCTGATTGATAGTATGAATATGGTCTGTTGTTGAGAAGCCTGTACGAAATCCTCCCTGGTCCTTTGGTTGATTGAACTCTAATGTCGTATTAATTCTGTTAGCAATTACTTTTGTAAATAGCTTGTAGACAACGATACGTTGCTCCAACCTTCACGAGTGATCAGCGGCAATTTTCTTTAGTAGTTTTAAAATTAAACGCTAAATTACTGACTTGATTTTTTTCTGTATTCAACGAACTAATAACTAGGGCCGTCCATGAGTGTTGCCTTCGTTTCAGCATTTTGAAAGCTTCTGCTAAAATGCACACTATTCGACGATAAAAGAAAAAGCCCCATTGATTAGACATGGCTGGCGCGGCCATAATTTCATGAAATTGCTACCGGTATATCTGATTTGCTGGTAGATGATACTAGCCATAATCTTCATGCACAGGCACGACACCACATAGGGCTGAAAGGTGTTGGTGGTGGTCAAAACATTTTTTAACCATTGAATGGTTACAGAGAGGTGAGGTGATTGACAGAGCCGGAATTAACCTGTCTTCAACTGAACTTCAATGGAAGTCTTGTCTCGGCCTTACAACATTCGCGCCCCACCGGACGCTGTCGGCGTGGTCACGCAGCGTAGAGCCATCTCCCAAAGAAGGCAGCTGAGGACCCACACCGTGAAACTCGCTGACCACTGGCTCTGAAAAGAGCACAGCAACCTTCTATCAGCATTGCAAGATGTCAAGTGTATGGTACCCTCTAGGTGCCTTCGGAATGTCGCTATTGAAAATGACAAATAAAACTGGAGCATACTAGAGGTGACAGCGTCGATGATATTTTGAACAAATATTAAGGACTTCAAATTCAAAGCAATTAATTTTCGAACTATTTTGGGCAGTAACCAGCGTATGTAATGCTTCCTTGTACAAAACATTGGGGGCCAGAGACGAGATTTTCTGAACTGTTTTCTAGTTGACCGGATACGCGCCTTTCATCCTCTAAACGAAGTAGAGTATGAAACAAACAATGTAGCACTCAAAACAATGTAGAAGCCGTGTAAGAGCTTTGGATTTTGCTTGAATGTCGTCGTAAAGGGTAGCAAAAGCATTTCATGGTTCAAGGATTAACGGCCATCCCTAGGCCAGATCATATAGGTAATATGCCGTAGGTCCGTATACGCCCGCTGGGCCTTAGGCTTTGCTGGAGACTTGACCGCCATCTAGTCAATTGCCTACCAACGCTCGGTGTTCGAACGCTCTTTTTATCAACGTTCGATGTTTTGACTACCACGTACACGTCTTCACAAATGTCGTAATTTACTTTCTGTCCTTCTTTCACAGCTTTGTGGTGACAGCGAAGTCTAAATGAGCCAAGTAAAACTCTCTCCAGTGCTACCAGAAAAAAAAAATAAAACTAGTAGTTGTTCGTGTACGAATAGAACCGATGAGCGAAGCTCCTTAGAAATGGGACGCAAACAACTATGAACGTTTTTTACAAATGTACAAACATGGTTTTCGATGAACTTTAATGTCGTTTATTAACGTGAACTGTTTTTGCGCCACGCGCTTTGTTTTAGATGCGAAGCAGCTTATGGTCGAGCCTGTTCCCTCCATGCGCCATCCACACCCCAACTGCGCCTGCGCAACAGCTGGCCCAAGCTTCCGGAGCAGACCGCTAGAGGCGCGACGGCAGCTCCGCTACATGAAAATGACCCGCGCGCTATCGCGCGCGCTGCGCTCATTCTCCCGGCAACGGCACCGTCAACGCCACGATGAGCGCCACCGGCAGCAATGCTGCTGCTACTGCTGCGGAGAACAGGGCTCGAGCCGCTGCCGCGAAACGGCAGTGGCGGCAAGCCGACCCCAAACTTCAAGCGAGAGAAGCGGAAGTCTTTACGGAACTTTAAGTCGACCCATGAGCTGCTTCGCATGCTACTGAGGGTTCCCTGTATGGGGAAATGTGCGTTTTTTGCGCAACGCGCGCCTCTTTTTTTTTCCTTTCTGTCTTCTTTTTTCTTTGTTTTTTTTTCTTGCGCAGGCGCCGGGTGGGGACAGCGTCTGCTACTACCTTCGAGAAAGCGCCCGTAGTGCGCTAGAATGATGGTTGTCATTTCACAATCCACGATAAAGGTGGTGAAAGTGAAGACGACAATTATAACAAGTTGTGCACAGAGCTTATTTCTTTTATCTTAACGTCGAATTTCTGGAGCGTTAGAACCAAACCGCTTGGCGTTTGGCGCGCGCGGTGTTTCATTGTCTTTTTGCGCCGGCGCCGCATCTATATGTTTGCAGGGAGCTTCAATGGCGACGGCGGGGTGCGGGCCTAAGGAGCTTTGCTCCTAAAAATTAACACCATCTTCCCAAAGGGAACCCTGATGGGATGCGAAGCAGCAGCGTTGCGCACGGGTGGCGTCACGGGTTGAACGGCGCTAACGCGCCAGCTCCGGTCCAGCGCCCGTGTCCACTCTGAAGAAACGACGAGACCTACGCCAGCCATCGCTTCAAACGAATCTTCCAGCGCTCACCGCAGTAACTGCGTTAGCGCCGTTCAAGCCGTGACGCCACCCGTGCGCAACGCTGCTGCTTCGCATCCCATCAGGGTTCCCTTTGGGAAGATGGTGTTAATATTTTGCGCGTGAACCGACGAGTCGGCGGTGTAGCGAGCGGCGGTAGCGGCAGGTGTTGCGGGCGAACGGACGAGGCGGAAGCTGCGGCGAGCGCGCGGCAGGCGAGGGAGAGAGTGACGTCAGCGCGCACTGCGAGGGGAGCGTGACGTCAACGCCGTGACCTACTTGGCACCGCTCCAACACCTGCGGCGAGGGGAGCGCGTTGCGGCGCGTTCGTACGGACGCACGGAGGGACAGCGTTACACAGGCTAGTCAAAGAGCTGCTTCGCATCTAAAAAATTGTTGCATCGAAACACTGACGGCTACGGGAGAGCAATATGCTGCCCCTGATATTGAGTATTTAACAGCGGCTGAGTAGTGTCGACGGCGCCAAATGCACAAGGGCACACGTAACAAAAACTTCCTGAAAAACCTCCGCCATTGATCTGGTTAAACAACTGAGTGCGGCTGCCTGTTCCAGAAGGTTTACTAGTCGTTTACAAAATAAAAAGTACCGAAAAAAGAAATTAACCACGAACTTTATCCTTAAACATAGAGTTACAAAATAAAGAATATGCTTAGAACGGCGTCGTTTAAATGTATGCTACGTATTTCTCAGATACCAAGGGGCAGTTCATCTAAAACAAGGATGGGTAGCCATATCAGTAAATAAATAAATAAATAAATAAATAAATAAATAAATAAATAAATAAAATACTTCTACTTAAATTTGATATGAAATGTAACGACAACGAGGAATCACGAATCCAATACGGTCGCCATTACTGTTTATTTCAGTTCTTCTTTCTCGCTCTCTAAGAACTGTACCCTTGCGTCTTTTTTTCTATCTTCTTCCTTACGCTCCCCCCGTTGTTTGTCGTCACCCCTCCTGGGGTGATACCAAAGAACGTTGCTTGTAGCGGCGAATTCAAGCTGTCCGTCATTGAGGTAGCCAATGGTCTTTAGCACACCTTGCTGCACCGATATTTTTACGACATTAAACGGTCCAAGAATTCTTGTGTCGCTACCGGGCAGACCCTTCCGCACGAGCACAAGATCATTCAGTCCAATATCCGGCTTGTGTCCTTGGTGTCGCTTGTCGAATTGGAGCTTCATCGCCTTTCGGTATCTCCTTTGTTCCTGGTTGGTTTTTCGGTGTTCAAACAATTGCAGTTGATCATCAATTTTAAGTTCTTTGTCGGCTGGCAGTCTTGGCACTTCGCCATACGCAGCAAAATGCGGGCTGCAGCCAAGACTCATAGTGTGTGTTCTGCTGTGGTGAGCCACAGCCGCTTCTAGGCAGCAATCCATCCGCCTTTAAACGTTGGGTACATGGACATGAATTGCTTGATGTCACGTATAACTCTTTCCGCCATTCCATTGGCCTTCGGGTGAAATGGAGCGCAACGGCGTAGTGTAATGCCACGGCTATCTGCCCACTGCTGAAGTTTCTTGCTTAAAAATGCGGGTCCATTGTCAGATATCACGACTTTCAGCTGTGAGAATATCGCTCGGTCAAGCAAAGCGATAACGCTGTTCGTGTCTTCTCGTCCAGGACGTGCGGCTACCATTCTGGTGCACTGAACTATGACAATCAAGAAAGACTGTGTCTTGCGAACCCCGGAACTCTTCTTTTTTTCAGTTCCGCAAAGTACACGTGGACGACTTCAAAGGGTTTGTCCGAATGGTTTGGCAAGACGAGCTCATCGGGTCGAGGCCGGTATTTCGCTTTATTCACTTGACACAAGTGGCATGACTTGACATAGGCTTCAACGATTTTTTTTTTACTATGGAGCCGACCAGTATGCGCGATGGCAGCTTTAAGTTCCTCGTGATTCATATCTTCTTTCGAGAATTGGCGATATGTCGCCGAACAGTCAGAGTTCACGCGAACAGATCGACTTTCAACCATAGACGCAGCATGCAACGCTCACCGTCTTGACACGTCTTGCAGCGACGTCAACGCGCATGGTCGGCAGAAAATCGGAGCTGTTCAGGCGCGCACAGGATCCTGCAGTAGACTGCGCCAAAATTGTAACGACACCGAGGAATCATGAATCCAATACGGTCGCCATTACTGTTTATTTCAGTTCTTCTTCTTTCTCGCTCTCTAAGAACTGTACCCTTGCGTCTTCTTTTCCATCTTCTTCCTTACATGGAAGTGTCTTATTCATGGCTAAGCTTAGGGTCAAAGAACAAAACCTTCCTTACCTCCGTAAGGAAGCCGTCATTGCAGCGAGGCCGCCTTCTGTCAACTTTAAAGCTTCCTTGCAGAGCGGTCCTCGGTGAAGGCTTCCTTAGTGCTTCATCACAGTAAGGCTGCCTCGATGCCACCGGCGGTACGTCCGTAAGCCACTTCTGCCCTGAACAAGCGCTTCACATCACTGCTGGCTTACGTGGTCGGCTTGAGCATTCGCGTCATCGCCTGTCCGCAGGACAAACGCGAAAATGGCGCTGAGCGTGAGCGTGTTGTTCATTGTAAAAAACAAACAAACAAAAAACACGGTTCAGCCATGCGTCATAGCAATCGGCATACAACAAAAGCGAACAGCGCCTGCACAGGACTATAGTTGATTATTTATAGCACACTTATGTGAGAGAGCTCAGACAATGTCTGTTGGTGTTTGGTAACTATAGCACTGTTTGACGTGGATGCACCCTCGTGGATGCACCCTCGTGGACGTTTTGTTGGACATCTACATCCCGACGACCAACACCGAAGTTCACGATTTCATCTTTGCGGTAGACGTAGTAGTAGCATACACCTGGACATAGTATATGCAGCATTCCGCGGAATGAAGTCATCAAAAGGCACATAACACTGGTTCTCGATATGCACTCATTAAAGGTGTCCTCATTTGAGGAGAGAAACGCCATGGTGTGCGCTGCCCATAACAGGGTAACTTACGCCTGTGCTCATGCATATCCCTCAGAGCACTTCAGGAACGTGAGAGGCAGAGTTCGTAGCCTGGCATGTTTCTCACTGCACCGAAAAGCTGAAAACTGCCGAAGCGTTCAGTGTCGGCGCTCGTTCGTGGCACGCTGCTGTACTTCACATTACCGATCCTAGACGGCGACACCACCTCACGACAACCACGGTCATTGTGAAAGGGAGAAGGTGTGAGTGATATAATGCACGTTGTTGACGTCTAATGCATGAGTGTCGGTAGCGCGGAAAGTAGAGCGCCCGACACCTTACACCGCGGACCGAGAGGTCATGGGTTTGATTTGCAGGACATCCATATTTGCGAAACTTATTCTGCTGGTTTTCCTTCGTCATCCATATTTCACTGACTTATTTCCGTGACGGAAATACTACAGTGAAGTGATGGTGTACCTCGGGATTAAACCCTCTCGCGCTAAAAAGCAAATATGAAGCAAGTTCCACGCCTGTAAAATTGTGAGTAAACTGCAGAGCTGGCAAGCAAGCACCTTGAGTTCATTCTCTCTTTATCGCTTTCTATATATCCGCCTTTTTGTTCTGCCTTCTTTCTTTACTCTTTTAGCCTCTCTACTCAATTCCCTTCTGCTAACTTCCACGCAACTCTTCCTTACCCTAAGTTCTCTTTGCCACCCCTTGTTACGCTATATTGTACATCGTTCTTTCCTTTGCCTTTTTGTGTTAGGCGCTGCGCTGTGCTCCCGCCCGGGCTGCAGAAATTAGGCGCCTTTTCCTTCTTCGAACCACAACCACCACCACCTTTTTGTGTCTTCGCGCTGAGTTGCGTTAACGTTTGGACAAAGCTTGTAGAGACGATAGTTTTACTAAAGCCGCAATCTTTTGCAAATCCGCAAAGGCACACCACACCAAACAACACCAAACTACACCGTCCGCTATTCGCTATGGATGTCATTGTTTCGTGTCACAGTGTGAGATAAATATTGGGTATCTTGGGTTTTGCTTAGCGTGTGTGGTCATTGTGCAACACTATGCCTGCGCCACCGGTAGTGTGGTGCCATCGCTCGATGAAGGTGGCAATCCGCACCGCGAAACCGTGGATCAGCTGCGGCCATGCGCCTCTTACTCACCAACCAGCGGCGTTTAAAAGAGCACAGGTGTTGCGGTGTCGTTTAAAAGAAGAAAGTGTTGCTGCCCAGTATATGGCTTTCGGACGCTGGTGTGGGGAATGACAAATAGAAATTCAGTATACTAGGAGCTACAGCTTCAGTGATAACATGGACACTAGGACGAACCCGGAAGCGATATTTGTATTATTATTTGTGGCCGGAAAGAACTTATACTAAGTAGCCTTGTACGAAAGACTGAGAGCCAAAAACTGCGTTCTTTTAAATTGGGGCTGGTTGTCCGGATACCTCGTTTTCTGACGATTTGCTGATGGTAACCTGCCGTGGTGACATGAAGTACAATCGGGTAGACGGTACATGTGTCTTCGTGTATGTTTGCGTGTCCAATGTGCATTGTGTGTTCCCTCAGGCGGTCGAGGTGATGTGAACCATTGTTATCAGTGTTCAATAAATTTCCCTGCGGTTGTTCATGCAGCGATGTCCGGATAACAGCGCTGGCTTGTGGCTAAAAGTCATTTGAAGGACGCCGACAACGGGAGCTGAGAGCGTTTCATGATTTCAAATGGCGTCACGTCAATAGCACCACGGCTGACTTTCCGAATCACGCGCTTGAGATCGCGTTGGGAGCAATGTACCACTATTCACTGGCAGTGAAGCCACTTCGAGACACGATTAACCGATATACTTGTACAGGGAAGATTTTTCGCTCCAGGTTCCGGAACGTCAATGCGTCCGCGTAGAGGTACTGCGCTTGATTTACAGACGAACTGCAAAACGTTCAAATGTAGTTTTCCTACACAACAGTAATTCATGCATAGTGGCGGTGTGTACTGTCCACTACTACCGTGGTCCCGTCCTTGCGTTTCACACGTTTGGCAACGCTGAGGCGCTGGTTGGATCATGACCGTAGGGCGCCTCGATGCCACAATGCTTCCATCCAGGCATCCTACGTGACGGGCTCGACAGGAGACGCGACGTGCGCTCCCATTTGCGCGCGCCTCGTCAGCCCTCTAGTCCGGATATGCCCACGTCATGATGTAAAAAAAATTATGAACGTGAAACACAACGCGCCTCAACAATACGTGATATGTGTATACTACTTTTAACATTTTGTCTTATCTCTTCATTTATTGTACCGTAACCACCAGGAAGTGTGGTTGCAAATAAACATGACAGCACCCATAGTGATCCCGAGGAACTGTGGTTGCAGGTAGACATGGCAGCACTCTTGCAGACGCGACCGCCCTCTTCGATCCAAACTCGCACGTGACATTTGTTCACATTCCTGGCAGAAATAAAGAAAAGGTGACATCGGCTATCCCATTTTGCCATCTCACGCTGTGGGACGTGAGATGGCAAAGCATCTGTTATGGTTTGTTTTCATTATTCAGATCATTTGTTTGTTTAGCAGCGACAGCTAAGCCTGCTCCGAGGATGTGAGAGTGCATCATGGAATTAGTGTAATATATTGACTAATTTAGCAGCTTCAGGATGCAAATGTAATGCATCTCCTTTACATTTGCATCCTGAAGGTTTCGAACGTACGACGACGACGCGATAAATTCGAGGTTGAAAGAATCCGCTTAGATGGATGCCGCCGAATAGTGTCTTTATTACCGGCACTGTCATCTGCTCGCTCGTAACGCGTGCGCGCAGACACAATGGAAACGTCGAGCAGACGACGCGGCAAGGGTTTAGACATATTGAATGGTGCAGCCCAAGGTCACGTTTTAAGAACGCCAAGGTGATAGTGCCAGAGGCGCCATCGTATTTTAACCGCACAAACCAGTTGTGGAAAATTGCCTAGGGAAAATGTTTGGTGTTTTTACGACACCGACGCACCTGTAGCTGGGAAACGGCGAGTTTTGCGCTGGACGTTAGCGGTTTTTTGCATTGGCTAAACGAAGTTGGAACCACATGGACACGCGTCTATGTTTCATCACTGCAACGAAACGCGATGCGGTATTACATTTTTTTTATTTATGCTCTGTAAGCTAGGCATGCAGCCGCCGTTACTTAAACGATGGAAGGGCGAAAGGAGCGATATGAGTATTTTGCTTCCTACATTGGTACTTTGCTCTAAGGTGACATCATGGAGGTCGAAGTAAAGGGAGGTTCCGTTGTTCGACGTTCGGTCGAAGGACAAGAAGTAAACTTTGTTCGATCATTTTTATTGAAGTACGAAGACAGGCTTCTCTGTACAGATAAATCGGTATATACATTGAGTCTCAGAGAGTAGGAGAAGGCAATTAGGCACCTATCTTTAGCGTGGTGAGTGCTAATAGCAAAGGTGCAGTGATAAGAACACACAATTGCATCTCGGATAATGATCGGACGGATTCGACGCCACAATTCACGACTCTCTGTGGCCTGTGCTAAAGACATTGAAGATCAGTAGAAGCAAACGATGCGACAAACCATGTGCCTTATTCCATTAATATACCTCGTTATTCTTTTGTAATCGTTTTACAGCGAAAGCTGTTATGAGATCACAACAAGGGGTCGTTTCTGCGCCGTAGTTGTCCGCCGCCGCCGCCGCCGGTGTCCGTAACCAATATCGCACGAAATAAGAAAAAAAAACTAACTAAATAAAAAAAACACCTACGACAGAATGGGAATCGAACCCGGGTCCTCTGCGTGGTAGCCCAGCACTCTACCACTGAGCTACTCCGCTGCTTGAAACTGCGGTGCAAACTGACCCTACGCAGGCTTCATATCGGGTAAGGAATCGCGTTAACGTGTGTTGTAAAGCGCTTTAGAGCAGTAAAGTAAGAACCAGGTGTCACACAATGCGAATTGCGTAACGAGTGGGTCGTTCAATGCTCCAACCCATTACAAAAGCCTGAGGCATAATTCTTCATCGTCGTCAGCCACAGCATCCACAAAGTGCACATAATTCTTTACAAGAGTGTAGCGGGCACCGCGCTTTTCCGAAGAATGACGAATAATGGAATAGTAGACGCTTCCCCACTACACAAAAAATTATGATGATTTATGGCGTAGTAGGTACTATGCAAGTGGGCTTGTAGTAGTTGCCCCAAGAGTGTTTAAAAAAGGCTAAAGGCCGCTCTCCCAGCTTTCGCTGTGGCTGTGCTGCGCGTTCTGCGCAGGCCTGGCGGTTTTTTCGCTTTACTTAGAGCTAATGCGGTTTAAGGTATGCCACTATGCAGAAGAGCGCAGCGTAAACGCACTGACTTATCGGCCCTTGCCATGAAAGCAGAGCTTGCGGGCCTCAGCTCTTATTTACCGGCCGCCATTACTGGATTCCACCAGTGCGATTGCATTACGTTTCCACTTACTGCTTCTTTTTCTGCCGTGGAATTTAATAAGGTTGTTGTTGATTTTTGGAAGTTCCTGATTAGACCATACACCATCTCGCCAAGTGGTCGTCTCTGATAAAGGGATCAATTTCTTCTGCGGTAGGTATTAAAGTTTACTTCCTCTTGCGTTGGGATTTCTTTGAGGAATTGTTTTGAATCTCAAAGTCTTGCTATTTCCTCTGCATGTACCTGCGCAGTTTTCCTAACAACTTCTTGTGATTCTATTCGTGGTGGTGTAGGGAAGTTCCTTTTAAGAGCGCATTTGTTCTAAACCATAGCAATATAGAGCGACGTTATTTGAAAAAAACTTCCCGACACTGTTCAAGACAAAGCCGATAATAATATTAAACAAGTTCAAAATTGTAATGCGCTATTGGAACAGAAACTCATGTCCATGCGATAAAGCATTAAAGGTAAACCAGATATCTCACTCTGTGAGCTGCACGCTGAAACTTAGCGCAGGTATCTTACCATGAAAGAGGGACACATGACATCAGTGCCATGTTACATTCGAAGTGTAACAGAAGCGTCAGGGAGATTCAGGTTAGCATCGCCAGCCACATTTTTTTCATCATTCATTGTTTACTCAGCCTCCTCTTAAGAGCCGAGTGGCAGAGCCCAGACGCTGGCGGCTGGATAGATAGATAGATAGATAGATAGATAGATAGATAGATAGATAGATAGATAGATAGATAGATAGATAGATAGATAGATAGATAGATAGATAGATAGATAGATAGATAGATAGATAGATAGATAGATAGATAGATAGATAGATAGATAGATAGACACGCTAAAAGTGCCTGAAGTACGCAATGAAATGCTTCGCATTTAATATCTAAGAGCGTCGGGTTCTGCGTTGTCGACACTTTTTGTCTCGCGTTGCTCATATACAAAGGCGTAGGCCCATATTCACAAACGCTCCTCGACTCGAAACTCGACCTCAAGGGATCCTTGAGGACCGTTTCGCGTTGAGATTTCTGCAACGCGAAAAGTCTCAAGGATCCCTTGAGGTTAGGTTTCGAGTGGAGGAGCGTTTGTGAATACGGGCCGTAACAACTGTGATAGTTGTTGGTTCACGCTTGTCCTGTGTATACCTGCGCGTCCTTTTGGAGCGTCCTTCATTTTGCTTCAGCGGGAAGCTGCAAGTAGCGAGCTTTTCATCGATCTTCCTGTGACATTCCAATTTCTTGCTATCGCCTTCATTGCTTCGCCCTTGGGCCGAAACTGTGACTTTTTTTGGCATTAGCCGCAGTTGCGTAGACGCTTCCATACCAGCACAAGGTCTCCCGGCTCATAGGTGGCTTGCTGGTGCTGGCTGTCATAGCGGGCTTTTGATCGGTCTGTGATGCTATGATACGCAGGTGGGCAAGACGGCGAGCTTCTGCAGCGAGACCGAGGGTTTCTGCTAAAGAAGGATGTTCATTATCAGTGAACAAAAAATAGTGTCCAGGGTATAGCGAGGGGTCCAACGTGAAGAAAGAAGTCACAGTTTCGCCGCAAGGGCGAAGCAATGAATGCGACAGCAAGAAATTGGAATGCCACACGAAGATGGACGACCAGCTCGATACTTGCAGCTTCCCGCTGAAGCACAAAGAAGGACACTCGAAAATGACGCGCAGGTATACATATGGCAAGCGTGAACTAATAACTACCACTTGGAAGGGACCACTTGGAAGGGACGACCGTACAGGTATGAGCTGAATCACTGTACAGCGAAGACGAGCGCGAGACATTCTTGCTCAGTCACTGTGCAATTGCGTTCCAGCTTACTTAAAGTTGGACTGGTATATGAAATGTCGTGTTACTTGTTATCGTGGCGCTGTACTAGAACTGCACCTATGCCAATGCCGCTGGCATAAGTATGAACTTCAGTCGGTGCAGAAGGATCAAAGTGCCGAAGAATAGGCTGCGACGTGAGTGGGTACTTCAATTGGTTGAAGGAAGTCTAGCAGTGATGTGTCTATTCAAAACTAGCACTTCGTCGAAGCAGACTGTTCAGGGGGGAACGCAAAGTCAGCAAATGCGGGAATAAATCTGCGAAAATACGAGCACAGGCAAGAAGCTACGAAGTTCCTTCGTTGAGCGAGGTGGTTTCAACGCCTTTCCGGCCGCTGTCTTGTTTGGCTCAGGCCTGATGCCATCTTTGCTGACGAGATGTCCAAGCACCAAGGTTGGTCGCTCGCCGAAACGACACTTCTTGGCACTAAGTACCAGGTCAGCGTTTCTAATGCATGCTAGAACAGCGTCCACTCGTTTGTTATGTTCACTCAATGTGCGTCCGAAGATCACAATGTCATCGAGATAACACAAACAGATGTTCCAATTTAGGCCACGCCGAATAGTGCCCATGATCATTTCGAATGAGGCGGGAGCGTTACATAACCCAAACGACATCACGTTCAATTCATACAGTCCATCCGGGGTTATGAAAGCCGTGTTTTCCTTGTCCGTTGGTTGCAGAGGAATCTGCCAGTGGCCTGACCGTAAATCTATAGACTAAAAGTAGGACGCCAAATTGAGGCAGTTCAAGGCGTCATCAATTCGTGGGAGAGGGTAAAGATCTGTCTTGGTGACGGAGTTCGAACGGCGATAGCCGATGCAGAATCTCCAGGCACCATCCTTCTTTTTCACGGGAATCAATGAAGCTGCCCAAGTACTCAATGATTCTTGGATGACGCCCTTCTGTAGCATTTCACGCACTTGATCGTGTATTATCTTGCGCTCGGACGGCGATACTCGGTACGGTTTCTGTCGGATTGGCTGTGCTATTCCTGTATTTATCCTGTGGCGTATACGAGACACGGGGATCGAAGGCGCATGATCACTGTGTGAAAAATAGAAAACCAGCAAATACTTTAACAGAATGCCCAGAAGCATACGGTGCATGTCAGGAGTCAGTGACTTGTCAACCATAGGTAAAGTTTTCGAATCGTCTGAGCAAGCGTTCACTTGTTCATCACGTCGAGACGACAGCTACTTTCGTCCGCGACTATTCTTTTAATGAGGCGAGCTTAAGTCCTCCCGTTAGTAGCGCCGATTCACTTGAACAATTTTTGGTACAAACTTCCGTACAACTCCTCCTCACTCAGACTATGCAGTAGGGCACCATCGTGTTCTTCGTGATACAACTTAAATGGAACGGTTCCACCATCGCGCTGACCCTGGTATTGTTGTCGTAAATATGCGAAGAAACTGCGGGAACGCATACAGCACAGAATGCCGGGACAACGGTATCTTCATAGACTCGGAGCGCACCACGTTCCCCGCGCACCGAATTCTCCATAAGTCTACCAGGGACAACGTCACTTATTAACACCTCGCCATTTCTACAATCAACAGTGGCCCCACAGATTCGCAGGAAGTCGATGCCCAGAATTAAGTCATGCGTGCTCTGTGGAAGGATCATGAATTCTGTCGCAAATCCTTGATCACTCAACGACACTGCCGCGGTACAAACACCAATCGGACACAGCGAGTTGCCACCCAAGTCACAGAATGTTGCCACTTTCTCCAGCGAAAACAACACTTTGCGTCCCAAACGATCTTTGAAAGCAGCACTCATGATCGAAACAGTCGCACCAGTGTGCACCAAGGCCATTGTATCTACACCATCAAAAAAACTTACGCTTTGTTCTTGAACATAAACACCGGTGGAGGTATCTCCTTTTGCAGCAAGTCAACAGCGACCTCACCCCCCATCGGCCGCGCTGTGTAGTTTTCCTGATGTGGTGACGGGGAGCAGCGACGGGGTGACGGAGACCGGTGCAGTCAAGGTGCTGGAGGTGGTATCACACTTCAGTCGGAGGCCGGGTATTGGTTGCGCATGTGCCCCTGCCAGAAGCAGCTGTTGGGTCCGGGTTGGGAGGTCCAGTGTTTTGAAAAGGTGGGACACCAGGCTGCCGCGTCCAGGGTGGCGGCCGTTCATAGCGGGGCTTTTGCGAGCGATCGCAGTACCTTGAGATGTGACCGGTCACAATATATCCAAATATTAAGGCGAAAGCCTTTAATGTCTCATGCTCACGTCCGTCCGGTGTCCGTCCGGCGTCCGGTGTCCGTCCGTCCGGTGTCCATCCGTCCGTCTGTCTGTCCGTCCGTCCGGATGTCCGTCTGTCTGTCCGTCCGTCCGGATGTCCGTCTGTCCGTCCGTCCGTCTGTCTGTCCGTCCGTCCGGATGTCCGTCTGTCCGTCCGTCCGGATGTCCGTCCGTCCGTCCGGATGTCCGTCTGTCCGTCCGTCCGTCTGTCTGTCCGTCCGTATGTCCGTCCGTCCGTCTGTCTGTCCGTCCGTCCGGATGTCCGTCCGTCCGTCTGTCTGTCCGTCCGTCCGGATGTCCGTCTGTCCGTCGGTCCGTCTGTCCGTCCGTCCGGATGTCCGTCCGTCCGTCCGGATGTCCGTCCGTCCGTTTGCCTCTGTCTGTCCGTGCGTCCGTCCGGATGTCCGTCCGTCCATCTGTCCGTCCGTCCGGATGTCCGTCCGTCCGTCCGTCCATCCGGATGTCCGTCTGTCCGTCCGTCCGTCCGGATGTCCGTCTGTTCCTCCGTCCGTCCGGATGTCCGTCCGTCCGTCCGACCGTCTGTCCGTCCGTCGGTCTTTCCGTCCGTCTTTCCGTCAGTGGAATCGCCACACGCTTTCGCCGAACACACTTTGGAATGTACAAAGTGTCCTTCAATTTTTATTACTCGATATGTATGCACAAAGACACAAAGAGACAGAGGAAGTAAGGAGGGAACAGGCTGGGAACTGCCACAACATCTGCCTTCTGTTTCGTAAGTAGGAAACGTATAGAGGAAATAAAAGTAGAAAGGAAGTAACAGTAAAGGAACCAAGAAATATAATGGAGACTCGGACAGAAATAATAGGGGCGGAGAAAAAAATGCGCCCACCTCCCCGAAGGGAATCGTGAGGAAATGCGAATGCATTTCGCGCGCGCGCGCTTCACTCCATTTATATATGGTGGTTGTGGTTCGAAGAAGGAAAAGGCGCCTGATTTCTGCAGCCCGGTCAGGAGCAAGGCGCAGCGCCTTTTTTTTGCTTTTTCTTGTTTTTTAAATTTTTTTATTTATTTCTTTTTTTTTTCATATATAGCTCCGCCGAGCTCCGCCGCAGTCCGCTTTTAGTTAACGCGCACGCTGCGAATTTTTATTGTTCAACAACGCACAGGAGAAATCTCCCACCGGCACCACCTTGGAGGTCACGATTCATTGCCATATATACGGGGTGGCCAGTGAACGGATGTGCAGCGCGAGCAGTCGGTTTTTTCAACCAAGAAACTCGCTAGCAGACGCTGCCTGTGTCGGCGTCGCGAGGCGAGAGGGGGAGAGGGGGGGAGCGTAGGAGAGGAGAGAGAGAGAGAGAGAGGGGGGGGGGGGCGCATGCGCAGTGGGAGTGTGGACGGCGCGGGCAGGGATGCCTAGAGGAGAGAGGGGGGAGCGTAGCAGGGGAGGAGGGGAGGCGCATGCGCAGTGAGGGTGTGGTTGCCGCGGGGAGGGATACCTAGAGGAAGAGAGAGGGAAAGAGGAGGTTTTTTATTTTTTTTTTTTTGAAAGGGTTTGCGCATGCGCAGTAAGGGTGTCACGCCGCACACCACCACCACCGGATTAAGCTTCGCCATAAGATGCTTCACATCTAACACCTGCCGGCGCGCACACCTCCTCAACCTATCCTCCTCCTCCTCCTCCGCGGACAACGCCGCACAACGCCAAGCGCCGGATGCCTGACATAGCCCGACTATGAAATGCATTCGCATTTAAAATGCCTAGAAACGTCGAGCCAAGTCAGTTTTATTCAGAAGAGTTAGCCGTGCTCGACCAGCCGTGTCTAGTCGAGCAGCACACGCTATCGGAAACAGGCTATTACGGCGGGTCGCACGCTTGAGTCTATTGAAGACTTATTTAGCAAAATGTAGTAACCTTATCAGCCATTCAAAACTTGATTTTCCATCTATCCACCAAGTTTCACAACTTTAACATTTTTTCAATGTGTTCGCTTTTCTTAGTTGAACTAATTTCGACTACGGCCTGAAATAGCCGTCAGGACAGCAGCTTTCCCCACTTTTTTTATATTGCTGTTCAACACCACACTCATTTCACCACACAGCATCATGTTCCGAGAGAATCTTTCCTGTTAAAGCAGCGAAACTTCAGATTGAAGCTTTTTCTTCCGTTGTGGCTGTTGGAAAATCCTTACGTCGACAGAACACAATTTCCGGATGCCATAAATAAGGGCATTCCTAGCACACAGTGTGGTCTAAGTATTTCGCCGAAACTGAACCTCAGGTTCAAAAACTAGGAAAAACAGCACCGGACCATGTGTCAATAAGAAAAAAAAAAGAAACAAAAAGTGTCAGCAAGGAAGAAATGCTACACGCTTACTTTTAATGCTACACGAACTCTGGCGTTCGAAAATAAGAAATGTGAAACTTTCCGGCAGATTTCTGCGGAATTACAGCGATGAAATTGAGTCTACTGAAGTCTGCGTTGTCGCCCCAAATCTACTTTCCGATAACGCCATTAGTTTTACCGAATGGGTGTAACTATGTTTTCCTGCTTCGCGTTGCAGAATTACATTTGTGCGGTGCTTTGTCTCGCTGTTTTTTTTTTTTTGTTTTTTTTTTCGAGATCCGAAAACAATAGATGAAAGTTCACGGCAAGGTTTCAGTTTCCTGGGTAGCGTGTGTTTCTGAAGCTTACGATTCTGCGGGCTTTGTGTCCAACTGAGAACAAACCCTACAGTCTTACGAGACTGTCGGGTCTCTTTAGTTTTAACCGGAGGAATTATATGGGTTTGTACTTCACTATACTTTCACCTAACCTAATGAAACAAAGAGACAACGAAACTAAGATAGGCGACATAATAGGCAGCATATTTTGTAGCAGCGGTTTTGTACGTTTGTTGATAGATGGCAGCACTCTGCAAGCGATTTGTTTGTTGACCGGTGTGAGAGCAAGAAGCTCTGCGCGCCCAGATAACGTTGTGACGAGGACTAATCGAAGTCGTTCGGCGGAGGAAATTCTTCAGATTCCTTTCAGCAATGAAGTTAAGAGGAACCACCTTGACGACGAGGATTTTTCACTGGACGGAGAAGGCTGTGAAAGCGTGTGTGCGTGTGAGAAGGAGTGTGACAGCGACGATGAACGATCAGCTGCTAACTCAGGAGGAGCGAGTTGCACTTCACGTCCCCTCGTGCGCTAATGTTTTTTCACGCTCGTAAGTCACTTTGATTGTATTTAATGTATAGTATACTTCAGCGAGATCAAAATAAAAACATACTTTTTCTTGTGCATTGCACGTAGCGCAATTATTGTGGATATTATCGAGCGCCGCATGGCGCCAAATCGCTCGAGTTCGGAACAGGGAAGCGAGATGGTTAGAGCGATGAAACGTGCAGTCACGGCCACAATCCACGCCTCTCCGCTAACTTCTCCTGTACTTCACCGGTACCTTCCGATCGGCATAGTTGTTCGACGCATTTTCGCAACGTCGAAGAATTCGTCGTTGCGAAAAGCATACGTGCGTGTTCTTTTCGATATTCATGTTTCGATCGTGCTGATCGAACCTGCGGCATATGAGTGCAGTGAATTGCGCACGGCCTGAGTCTGAACATGGCTGTGACACAAGCGCTACTAAATAGGATGTTAAATGCTTGTGTTCCGTTGAAGAAGCAACTCCGCGTTCCTGACTGCGCAAGTAATGACGACGGGCTATGTTTGCAAACCATCGCCACGTTAAACATTCGGTCCCGTGCAGCAGCGATGACGCTACTCGCTAGCGGCCTGCCACTGCGGCAAATCCGTCAGGCAGACTCGGTACACAGTATCTCGGAGTGCCATTCAGGTCATACGTCAATTCTAGTTCATGAAGTTTTCTGCAGCACGCACAGGATTTCGCACAGCATCGCTTATGCACGGTAACGGAGCTGAAATATAACCTTTCACACCGCGGCAAATAATTAGGTGGCGAGCTTCCATGGTTTGAGAAAGCATTTAGGTCTCATATCCATTTCAGTGCAGCCCATGACTTCATCCGGTGAAAGTGGCACGGGCCGTACGTCCGCACGTCCTACATGTTCCTATGCTAACAAACGGATTGACCCTCCATCGGGCGCCATCTTGAGTCGTACAGCGCGCCACCTATAGTTCGTGGGCATTGCGAATAGCACGAAGCGCCGTGCCAGCCAACTTCACGATTCCTCGATTCGTCTTTAATTACACAGTACAAGATCCTTTACACGAGCTGAACTCATTGGATCTCACATGGAACCCAAGCGAGACGACAAGAAAGAAAGAACAGCGGCGTCACAAGTGCTGTGTTTCGAATATAGACCATTCGAGAGCATTCACCACAGCATTCACCACATGAGTCAACCTGTTGGCGTCACACAGTGCGTTGTAAACACGAGAAGTGCGAGCAGAGAATTATGCGCTATTCTTGTATTTTCCAGAGGTACTCTACACTCCTAAAAGTGTCCGTGAAGTCGAAAAACAAAGTCTACGTAATCTTGAAGGATACCTGTCTGTTTATTGAGATATACAAGTAACCGCCCTAAATACGAAAAAAACATGTCCCGTTTTTTAAGGTCCAGAAAGTGTCTCCGTGTTTAATGGGCCACTTGAAAAAGGTGTAAAAGGTGGCTTCCCTCTCTAATTAATGTTTTAATTAAGTTCTAATTAATATGGTGGCTTCCCTTCAAGTTATTTTCTAACCAAAGACCTCTGGTTACTAGGCTACCTTGTCAGACAAAGTTATTTGGTGGAAAGCATGGGCAGCGTGTATAGCTATATGTATATATAGTAATTTCTCCGCGTGCCTTTAATGGTTTTTCTTAAGTGCGGAGAACACTTTAGAGGCCCGGGCTGTCGTTATGGCATCCTGTCGTCGTCTCGTGTCGCTTGGCGTCACGCAGGCAAACTATGTATACCATAGCCATGTATAGTATAGCCATGTGTAGCAAGGAGGTGAGAGAGGGAAGTGAGGTTGAGGAGGAGTGATGTGAGGGAGAGGAGGAAATGTACTGTCCTCGTATGCTGCGATCTCATGTCGCTTCGCATCATGAATACAAAATTATGTATAGCATAGCCATGTATAAAAAGCGTGCGGGAAAAGAATATGAGGATAAGAGTGTGTTATGAGAACATGATTATGAAGGCAAGAAAAAGCGGTGAGAGTAAAGCATAACGCAGTCCATGTATGTCGTCCCACAGCCATGTATAGTGTGGTATAGAAAGGGTGCGGTAAAGGGAAGTGAGGGTGAGAAGGAGAGAAAAAAAGGAGAAGGGGAAGGGAGAGGATGATGTAAAGCATAGCCACGTATGGAGTCACGCAGGAAAAACCGTGTATAGCATAGTTATGTGTAGTATGCTATAGTAAGGGTACGGGAAAGGGGAGCGAAGGTGAGGAGTGATGCTAGGGTGAGGAGGATGGGAATAAGAAGGGGAGAGGGTAAAGCATAACACAGCCAGCGTTGTATAGCATAGTCGTATGTTGTATAGTATATCAAAGGGTAGGAGGAGAAGCAAGGGTGAGGGGAGGGAAAGGACGAGGGGTAGAGCATAGCATAGCCGTGTGTAGTACAGTATAGCAAGGGAAGGAGAATGGAAGTGATGGTGAGGAGGAGAGAAAGGAGGAAGGGAGGGGGGTAAAGCACAGCATAGCCATGTGTGCCGTCACGCAGGCACAATACATGTCAAGCATAGTAAAGTAGAGAAAGGGTTCGGGAAAGGGAAGTGAATGTGAGGAGAAAGGAAAGGAGAGGGAGGGTAAAACATGGCATCGTTATGAGTAGTACGGTATAGCGAGGGGGGGAAAGAGAACAGAAAGCGATGGGGAGTGATGTAAGGGTGAGGGGGAGGGAAAGAATGAGGGGAGGGTAAAACAGCATAGCCATGCATAGTACCTTATAGCGAGGGGGGAAACATAAGTGAGGGGGGACAACTAGGGAAAGGAGTGGGTGGTAAACCATAGCATAGCCGTTTATAGAACAGTATAACAACCGGGTGGGAAAGTGAAGTGAGGGTGGGGAGGAGGATAAAAAATAGGAGGGGAGGGTAAATAATAGCGTATGTTCGTGTGTAGTTGATTGAAGAACAGTGCGATTGAGTGAGGCCGACATAAGTGTCAAAGCGAAATATAGCTCTTAGACTCATTGAACCTTTGTTCATTGTGCAAATTGCATTCATAAAGAGACTGCCTGTCAAAGACCACCTAGTGGTGGAAATACAGAGAAAACCTCCTATATATACAACTCGGGTAAATCGAATCATCATTTGCATACCACTGTTTTCGAATACGACAATCCTTTAACGTCAATTAATATGAAGATCTACAGCCACATCGAACAAAATTAGCCGGAGCCTTTGATACATCAAATACATCGGACAGCATGAAACGGCCCAAGAAGTCGGCTTTCCCTCACAAGAGGCTGTCTTTTCCTCACGGGAAGGGACCTGGCCGCGTGTCCTCCGGTGACCAACTGACGTATTTTTGCGAAATCGATATATGCGGTTTGACTACCCGTAAAGGCGATAAAATGAATTCTCGAAGAGAAATCTACTGTGCCTGCTTTTAAGGGCGTCGGATAAAATGACACCAAGATTTTCTCGCGCATCATCGACGAGACTTCGAACATCTAGCTAAATGTATACGCTACATAAATATAAAAGAAGTCGTACTGAGAGGTACCAACAAGTGAAACAGGCGATGTTCGTAAGCATAGGCGTGCGCAGGGTTCACCTTAAGGGGAGGGGGGGGGGGCGAAGGTTCGTCGCAGTGCCCCCCCTCCCTATTATGGCAACGTATGGGGCTGGCTTTGCGCCCCCCCCCTACCCCCCCAACCCCCTGGGGCACGCCTATATTTGTAAGTGCACCCGTTCGTTTCTCCAACCACAAATGCACCGGACCTAACCTCACCAACCAACCTTCGCAACTCCATGTTTCGTTTGTATAAGTTCGCCGTTCTCTCTTTTGGAGCGATCCTTTCTCATGAAACTTGTATCTCCCGCTACGACTGATTAATACAAAGAAAAAATATGGGCGTTGGAGGGGGGGTAGCGATTGACATTTCGCGATAAATATGTACCGGTGTGCTTCTCGTTCTCTCCCATCGCTATTTACGTTCCTTCAGATAAATATGTTTTGTGTGCATGTGCGCGTGTGTTCTTTCCGTGTTTCAAAGCCGCTAGGCTGAGCTCACGTCTTGACGGAAGCGGAGCAAGGCAGCAAGGGCAGAACGGGGACGATCGTCACAGCCGGTGAGATTCAGCGTGTCTTGAAACATCGCACAGGTCAGCCCGACAAGGTCAACAGGGTTGCGAAAGAGCAGGATAAAGAAGGGGGGGGGAAGAGTGAGAACAGAAAACACGAGGAGGCTGCGCTCCGCAACTCAGTTCAAATCACCCGCTGCACTTGAGCCAATCACTTTAAATCAAAGACTGCGTGCGGAACCACGTTTAGAAAAAAAAACAAAAAAAAAAACAAATAAGAAAGATAAATAAGTTTGCTCCATGCTAGTATAATTATAATGTTTGTTGATATTATGTGTATTTATTACAGCTGTCAGTCATCGACTGGGGTTATATTGCAACGTGCGTGATCCAATCACTTCAAACCAAAACCACACGTGCGGAACTACGTTAGTAACCAAAGCTCAGCGAGAATGCATGGAAGGAGTGAGGGCCTTTCGCGGTGAACTTCCGCGCCACGGCGCTGCCGTGCAGGACCCGTTAGAGTTACTGTATAGGAGCATATACAGTAACTCTAGGACCCGTGGGCTTTCTCCGAGGTGGAAGCAGCGTCAAAAGCCAACATTGCGGTAATTTGGGCAATATTTAATACTACGTCATTGCAACATAATACTGCAGCGACTCACGGCATATAGAACGCGTTTGTGTCTTGTGAAGCGGGGATTTTGTATGCTTCCTTTTTTTTGTGTATATATATGTATAATCGCATGTTACATTTTTGTTCAGGCAGCTGTTCAACTTCTAGAGCAAGAATGGGGGTACTTGTTACATTAATGTTTCATATAGTGGTTTTGGGACGTTAAATCCCAACAATTATTATTATTGTTAGTATCCGTATATTGGTACAGCATTTTCTATAATACGTCTTTTGATACACAACCTTGGGAAATAATGTAAGTTTACTTGGCATTGCTTTTCATTCAAATGTCGGAATTTCACACAAGCGTTGCACTCGGTGAACCTTGTTGTACGCTACCTCTGAAGTGAAAATAAGCCAAAAGTATTGCGGTCGTTTGGCCGTCTCTACTCTTTCTTTTGTTTTCTTTACGTCTTCCCGATGTGCTCTGTTCATAAGTTCATATTAATATGGTGGAGGCTAACGAATTGTCGAATAAAGCGGCGTGCATATGGCTAGAAAACCACTGGCGACCATGAGTAAAATACTCGTAGTGTTAATGAAGCGGTCACTGCGCGTAAGTATTCCAGCTGACTGCGCGTGTAATTTATCTTTTTTATTACTCTTAATTCTTAGATGCTTGATGATATTGGCCTATTAGCCGTGCGAAAAAGTTTCTTTTCGTTCCTTCTTTGTGCTTGTTCACTTTGCGCGTTTTTACGAACGCACCAACGTTCTCGAACTCCATCACTGGAACTAGGTCACGCTGATGCCGCTTGACACACGAGTTTTTACAAGCTTTTGTTGCCCCCACGCTAACACAGCGCTTAAATATGGGTAAGCTCTATTCCCCACCGCATTATTAAAGCTAAGTAGACTTCTAGTGCCCTGTGCGGAAACTCAGCGCAGAAAACAAAAGCGCGTAGCAGACTCCCCTCGCATTCCGCGCGCTCCCCGAGCCCTGAAAGCCTACGGGTCCGGTGCAGCAGCGGCGCGGCGCGGCAGTTCACCGCCAAAGGCCCACGCGGGAGCCGGCTGAGCCGGCGCTTTGGACACTCACTATGTTCAGCATGAAAAAGAAGAAAAATGTCCGGACGGCGCTGCCGCGTTAAGTTTGTCCCGCGCTTGTGTATTTGCGGTGTTTCTGCATATTATCTGTGGTCATCTTCGTTGTTCGTCGTCGGCTGGAGATCTATCGCGTGCCGGATGGAACGCGCGGCCAAAGGTGTGCCTGAATTTTGTGTTTGTGTCCTCTGGTGCTTCGTCATAGCGGTCGTAGCCTCAACGGACTCGTAGCTTTGTCTGCGCGCTCAGTGCTGCATGATCGGCGTGCTTACCACGTTTCTTGGATGCACCTACTGATACAGTCCACGACTCAGTGCCTTGTCTGACGACGACGGCGATTGTAAAGCACAAGCGATCGCCCCAGCAGATACGTAGGTGAGTTCAAGAAAGTCGCCAAATTACGTAACTATGTGACCTTATTGCGTGGCGACACTCATGCAGGTAAGGGAGCCCGGGTGGCGTGTTCACACAGCAGCGATGATTTTCAAGAACAGGTGTCTGATAGGCAAGTATGGATTGTGCTCCATGTTGTATATTTGTTTTTCTATGATGTTTGTTTTACATTTCTAGTGGTTGCTGTGTTTCCGTCATTCAAGCTTTGTGTTGCGCCGTTCTTCCTCGGATGTGTTCTTCGCGAGATCACGTCCGCCGCGGTGGTGTAGCTGTTACAGTGCTCGGTTGTTGACGTGAAGGTCGCTGGTTCGATCCCGGCCGTGGCGGTCGCTTTTTGATGGAGGGGAAAAGTTAGAGGCCCGTGTATTGTGCGATGACAGCGCACGTTAAAAAACACCAGATGGTCTAAATTTACGGAGCCCTCCACTGCGGCGTGCTTCATATCGAGGTATTGGCGCGTAAAACCCCAAATGTTATTATCGCGAGATCATCGCGTGAAGCAATTGATCGTGCAATAGCCTCTCTCCTTTTAAAAAAATTGGTCTGCTTTTGAATTTTAAGTTTACTGGTCGCCCCGTACATTTTCTGTGAGGAAAATGCCACGGTAATGATGAATAACGTGAAAATCAAGTACAAAGCAGTAGACGGAGGCGCAGATAGACAAAATTCTTGTCAAGTTGCTCAGAAGCGTAGGTATCTCTGGTTGCGTCGCCATCTGCCATGCTGCACACACTTTAGCCATGACAAATAGCATAATTGCTCTATGGTGGGGCTGGGCAAGGTCAGTACGCGTAGCACTTGGTTCAGGGGTTTCAAACTCACTTCGACTGCCGGGCTGCAGTCGCCAAATTTAGTCTCATTATTTAGTCTCCCAGAAATTCAAGGACAATGGAAAAGGTGGCAGTAGAAAGTAGGGGCGGGGGGGGCGGGAGGGAGTGAAAAAAAAATGTTGGCTGAAATTTCCATTTCACGATGGAACGCATTTATTTACAGAATGGCCCACCAACCCAACTGCCGAGCAGCACGCCTGCCAGCCGAACATCCGGAGTGACTTGCCCGTGTCTGTGTGCAGATTGACACCGCCTACCATGTGTCAGCCTTGGTCACCATCTCCACGGCCCGGCAACGGCTTTCATCTACACCCCCGGGAAATTAGCCAACAGGTGAAGTTTCTGGATGTACTGCTTTTCACGTAAGATTACCCCGCACCTCCACCACAACTGCGACGATGGAACGCGTTTATTTAGAGAATGGAGAATAAATGCAGAGATGTAGGACTGTTTCTTTAGCTGTTAAAGATACAAAACAGTGAAGTGAACAGCCCAATATGGGGCACCCAAACCCATCGGCAATATAGCCTATAGAATAACGAAATTGAGGCGCCGATAGTGAAGTATCAAGTCTTTATTTTCAGGTTATGTTTAAGCATGTGCTGTCCACAGGCGGTACCTTACAAAAATATCTTAGACTGGTCTTGCTGTGTACTTCATGGACATGTTCACTAAATAAGTGAAAGAAAATATGGGACGAGGACAGTCTTACGTAAGCTGGGCTGCTGGCTAGAGATACACAAGCCATATGCTTGACCTTTGATTTAGTTGTGCAGGAAACTTAAGGGAAGGCAATACATTTGTGTTAATCATTTTATGTGCTAGTAGTAACAGTAAGTGTGCATATTCAATTGTGAGCTTAATTGGAAGTAGTACAGCATATATATATAAATCATCATTCACAGAAATGTGTGCCAGTTCAGTTAAGTTTATTAATCTAGTGCATGCCTTGCTTGTTGCTGTATTTGCCTGGGAAAAAACGATGTCAATTATTATTCCTGCCATTACATGTCTTTGTTTGATGAACCAAACATGTTCTATCTTATACCAGCTCTTTTAATAGTGAATTAGCACTATTGCAGAAGCTTCTTATCATAAATGGTTTAGGCTGTGATGGTGTATCAATAACATTACTTGATTGTGTGGTACTGTAGTTCTCGCTTTCCCTTTGTGCTTTGCAAAGAAGCATGAAGCCAAAAGGTGGGTCTTACTTGCAGTATTCACAACCAAGAGGTTCATTTAGGGAAAGTGGTTACAGTGCTGAATTAGATTATGCATTTGTTAATTGGAGAATGTCATTTCTGATATGTCAACACGGTATCTGATCACATAATTCTGGGCAGTGCGGTTACTGATTTTGTGGCATGCCAAGCACTATGAAATTGGACTGACGAAACAAGGGGAATGGATTAAGGCCTCGTTGTCCTTGTTAGACACAACCTGCCAAAGCGAACAGTTAATGAAGCCAAGGAAGGCATAGGGGAGATTATTTTAGTTTTTAACTGTAGTGTGGTAAATATGACAAATTGAAAGGAATTAAAGTAAACGAAAGAGACACTTGCTTTTGCCATGGAATGGATCTGAAACCTCTGGGTAGTGCATCTGATGCTCCACCAATGTGGCTACGACAGCGGTAGATGTCTCATCTATCCCAGAACCTCTATGTGTTTAATCCGAAGACTACTTGCTCGTGCCACTTGTGGCCATTGCAGCTGGCCAATGAACCCTCGCATGCTACCCAAAGCTATCAAGTCTGCCTTGACGAGACCCTAGCGATGAAAGGACGAAAGAAGCGTAGTGAATTCAGGGCTCATTGAATTAAACACACTTGTAGTGAACAGGACGAGGTATGCGTATGAATTGACTTTAGTGCAACAAGGTTGATTTTTTGAAGAGCTTAAATCTGGGCATGTTGGCAAGACATACCCAAGATTTAAAAACATGCAAGAGCAGCAGAGGTGACAGAAAAAGTAAGTGTTCAATCTTTTCTGTATCCTCTGGTGTTCTTACACTTCTACAAAATCTTGAGCTATCTTGAAATCTTCACATTCATGATGAAATGCCATAAGGTTGGCTCATTACAATCCATTGTGCACATAAAGCACACATTAATTTATTTAATAATGTGATGAGAGTGCTGATGGAGTTTTCTAGGCAAATTACTTTTTGCAAGCTGCGTTTTTTATCAGTTTTTTAGTACTCAAGTGCGGGCAAGCTTCAATAAAATCCATGGCTACATTTGTCTGCAAAATTCATTACTCCACTAATACTTGCTTTAATGCATACTGAGCTCATCATTCAAGGTCAAATTTTGGTATATCAACATAAACCTGTGTTTAGCTATCATGTTTGCATGTACTACTTGCGTACTGTAAGGCCTCTATTTGCAGAAGCTGATGGAATGATTTTTGTGCATGTACCCAGCGCAGCCAACTGACCATTCAAGGGACTGAAGCAGTGGACAGCTTGCTGTGAAAGATCGGAGCATTCTTCCTTAGGTTTGGACAAGCCCATATTAAGTGTTAGGTATTTGTTTCCATGTCTACAAATGGGCAGTTCGGCCATTTTTGACCAATCTAGAAGTGAAATCGAGAAGGTAGTTCTTGGCTTGTTGCTACATAATGTGAGGAAAACAGGGCACATTAGACAATGACGGAGTCAGCAGCATGACACAAGCTGTATACATAAATGTTTATTTAAAATAGCAGGGAAAGTTACTTGAAAGATAAGACGCAAAGTTAGAAACGAGAAGAAACAAGAAGAGACAGAAAGAACGCCAACCAATAAACCTAGCACGGCAAGATGCAAAAACGATCAAGCGTGCGTAGTCCTCAGCCTGAGTAGAAGGTGAAACAGACTGGAAAGGGCCCACTGTAGAAATGAAGCTTAATAGCACATTTTGTTGGGCCAGTTGGTGTATCGTTACTTGAGAGACGTGCGCTTGATTGCTTTTGCTTCTTGCCGTGCTAGATTTATTGGTTGGCGTTCTTTCTGTCCCTCTGCTTGTTTCTTCTCGTTTCTAACTTTGCATTGCGTCTTTCAAGTAATGATTTCAAGTAATGAGTGGCAAGAAGTTTACTTCACAAATCAACCTATCAGTGTGCCCGCACCATCAAGTGCACTGGCAGGAAACGTAATGTGGCCACATGCATGAGATTGCTCATAATCTCATGAAAATTGCTGGTTGCTTTGACGTATCTGTTGTGTTTAGTGCCCCTCAAGGACTACTCAGCCTTCGCAAAATTAGTATGCTTGGGAAGAAGCCACCAGTGATGTGCTGAAAGAAACATAGATCTAAGTTCATTAGATGTCCTGATCACCCAGTGTATCTGATCTCGTTGAGTTGTGGAAAGTTCTACAGCGGCCACTCTATTATATAACTGAAGGATCATTTGAGAGAGCACTGTGGCAATGAAGAAAACACAAAGGCAGGGTTCTAGCCGTGCTATTCGACTCATGTGGGTGTCAACATGAATTTGATGAATTTGACAGGATTGTCAAAAATTAAAAAAGTTAGTCCTGAGATAATTCAAGCCGAATTGATTGAACATTGTGCACACGGTGTGTTTGTACACTTTCTGTTAGTTTGTGCGAAAAGGAACTTTCATTCCTTTGTGCCGAATTCAGATAGTTTGCTGTCATGCCTGTGTGACATGCGCACTCACTTCACCTATTTCTGCCCATATGTATTTTTCTGCGGTTTCAAATAAACATTTGTTATAGTTAGCACTGGTGCCGTGTTGCTTTCTCCGTCTCAGTCTAAATGTGCACTATTTACTATTTTACTCACCCATTCGAGGGACTTATTGCACCTATATTATGAGGAGCTCCAACACAGGAAACAGTATGTGATTATGTAATAGCAAGTGCTTGTCATATTGCTGAAACAGTCGCGCAGTTGGCTACACTTCACGCTTTTGTTCTGGATCACTTAAAATGTGGCCGGTTGGATCAGCGTGATGTGACTTGTACCCAAAAGAAATGTCTTCAGAAGGGCGCTCACCATTTACACACTTGACCTCAAATAAAGAACCAAGGCTTTTGCACTTCATTACAGCCTCTACAATGGAAATCTCACACTTTTTGGACGTCGCATGCTTTCTGCTGCTTACAAGTTGCCTCAGTGATCACTTGAACCGATTCTGTCGCTCTCTTGTCACCTTTGAATGAAGCCAGCTTCTTTTCCGATGAGCCCGGGAACTCACTAACACTGCTAATGAAATCGCCCCCATGGCAGTGTTTTCGTAAGCATGTTTACAGCCTCGCAGGCCTCTGTGGTGTAGTTGTCACTGCAGTCAAATTCATCGTGCTTCATTGGGTTCTCTTTACACAGCCCCTTTAAAAGTGTGTGACTGCTCCTTTTGTAGAATAAAGTCACTTTTTTTCCCTGCATTCAGTACACAAACCCCTAGACAACAAATTTGAAACATAACTTACTTAGATGTGGTATGTGTTGCCCTCAAAATGAAGCCCAATACATAGAGCGAAAAATTTTTTCCAAAATGGTGGCAAAAAATACACTCTAAATTTTTTTAATGACATATGATATCAATAGCTTCAACAGTAAAGAGAAGTGGGTGAAAGCATGCCTGAAGCTATGTCCTGTTAATGGCTGCAGCCGACTGCACTTTCATGTGGGACAGCCACTCAAAGATGGACAAAAAATGACTCAATAGAACCCGATTTCTTGTGTCACTGTCTCTCATTGAGATGCCTTTTTTCATTTGCTTTTTTATCATATATTTTTCAGTCCTTCCTCAGTGAAAGTAGGCTGATCAAAACTGAAACAATTGAAAATGTTTTTTTCCCCATCAAGCTGTCCAACTAAACTTTTTTCAGTGTACAGTTTCATTCTTTATAAAGCACTTCAAAACCTCTTTTACTGAAATATACATAATGCAAGCTCCCTCATCCTGAGAAGCACAGTGTTTAAAGCCAGGGGCATCTGAGCTTCTGTGGATTTTTGTTCTTTTTAGTGCACGATTGCAAGCTTCAGTAGTTGCCATGTCTTAAATATGTGCTGTTGGTAACATTTTGACTGTTTAAATAATTTTTGTTCATTACTGAGCTCTATCGCTCATTGAATCTACCTATATTGTTGAGATGTACAGAAAAAGGGGAAAAAGTTTGCTTTTTTTCTGTGAAGGTTAACTTTCGCGAGAGTCCTTTGCTTTGCTGGTGGTCAATTAAAGCCTCATTTTAGTTGTAATTATGAACTACGTAAATTAAAATACCTAGCATTAG
This sequence comes from Rhipicephalus appendiculatus, assembly GCA_030522465.1. Classification (NCBI taxonomy): domain Eukaryota; kingdom Metazoa; phylum Arthropoda; class Arachnida; order Ixodida; family Ixodidae; genus Rhipicephalus; species Rhipicephalus appendiculatus. Next base: position 8,348 of record JALIZH010013359.1, on the reverse strand, counting down.
TGATAAAATTTAGGAAAAAAAGATACTCGGTAACATCAGATCTTATTGCCAAGGGCCTCTATACATAGAGTTAATATAACAGACTCTAGAGGAAAAGCTTGGCCGCTAAAGCTATAACCACGCGAGCAGCGACATCTCGGAACATTGTCACTGTTGCCATTACGGTAATTTACAGAAGCGCCTAAATATGGCTTTTGAAAAAACTCAAATTCTCGCAATAAAAATAGTAAACAAGCGTGTTTACGTATTATAAACAAAGGGAAATTGTTTGATGTTCATATCAACTACTTTTAGGAAAGATACAGCAGCCATTTATGCAATTTACTGCACGCAGAAAGGAGCGTTTGCAGGTTTGTTTACTAGATGGCGCCACCATCCTTGTATCGTGTCAACATTTCTGAGCGTTGCCGCGCAGCGTGCGGCCGATTGCGCCGGCTTGCTTGCGCGTCGGGTTGAGAGGTATACAGTGTCTTCCTCGTACGTGTTTTTTGTTGCCACGAGCTAAAAGCTCGACCTAATGTGACAGTCTCTTACTGCGATGCAATAGAGAGCCATGAAACAAGAAAAAATGCCAGGGGTTATTGCAGCATGCAGTGGCGAGTGCGAGTGAACGTCACCCGAAAGCTGAGTACCGTTCCATCATGGCGGCCCCCCGAGCGGTTATAGGTTTTAATGCATGGGCCCTATGGGGAGCTTTTCCTCTAGAGTCAGTATATTAACTCTATGCCTCTATATACTGTGCGATGTTTTGTGCACAAAAGAGTGCCAAGGATGAATACATAAGAGATCAGCTTCAGTTTTCTCTGTTCTGAGGTGGAGTTTTATTTTGTAGAGTCACTCTTAAGTAGGGTTTCAGATTTGACAAATGATTTTGTGTGTTTTTTAAGATATATGGGAAACCAGAGCTTCCAGTCATTAGCACCATTGTCTTCATTAGCATACTGCAAAAACATTGCTAGGATCCTGAGTGTTACTGTGTAATGGCAGCATTTAGGCCTTCATTTTATATTCCATAGCTAGGGCTAGTGTGGCCCTACATTATTTGGTTTTTTTTCGGTCATTCATTCTGTTTTCCTTCTTTCTCAGCCTCATTTTATTAAGTCGTATGGTTTCGGAAGTACTTCAAAGGTACCACAGAATGTAAAGTGCACTCTCACTTATGCCCGTGTAGTTAGATGCCTGTACAATCGTGAGCAAGCTTAACACGAACGCTCCGCAGCGTGTCCTGAAAGAGTTTGATTGATGCTAGCGCCACGTAGTTTTGGGTTCTGTTGCTGAGATGTTGCCAATGCATGCCAACATACTATCCAAGCATTCCAAGGTATTATCTCCACAACAGTGCCCAGCACTTCGTGGCTGGAATGTTGTCTGCGCAGAAGTCATTTGTCTTTTTTTTTCTGTGAACACTACATTTATTCACTGGTGCAAGAGTTTTAGGAACACATGCCCTGTCTTCTTTTATGGGTTTGAGCATGGTGTGCACGCATCAAAACTCAAAACATGCTGCTGTGTGGGTCGTTTGATTTTGCAAGGTAGATGCAAAATTCAATTATGACACAGCTTGCCTTCTTTCTTTTGGTTCAGTTGTCCTGATCTTTTTAAGGCGAAAGCCTTTAATGTCTCATGCTCACGTCCGTCCGGTGTCCGTCCGGCGTCCGGTGTCCGTCCGTCCGGTGTCCGTCCATCCGTCCGTCCGGTGTCCGTCCATCCGTCCGTCCGGTGTCCGTCCGTCCGGTGTCCGTCCGTCCGTCTGTCCGGTGTCCGTCCGTCTGTCCGTCCGTCCGTCCGTCCGTACGTAGCACGGCTGTTTCCAGATTCACCTAAAAATTTAAATTACCAATGAATGAAAGAATGGCTTACTTCCTGGTCATCTTCAGGCATCCTTCTATGCCGACCATGGTCAACGTCACCCATATGTCTGGCATAACTAAGCCGATATGACACTTAAGTCGGACAAGTCGGCATTAAATTTTGTTATGTCTTGCCGTATGCCTGAACTGACAACTCTGTAGTTATTATTCAGTATAATATGATAAAAACATGCGGAAGCATGTGTTCGTGCAGCACAAATACCGGCGTGTTTCCACGAAAACATACCTACATAACAATGCAGTAAAACAACTGTTTTCAGTGTTGTTATTATATTATACTGAGAAATAACCCCGAAGCCGTCCGTTCAGGTATGGAGCAAATATATAAGAAAATGGAATGCTTCCTTGTTTCATTTGAATATCATACCTGTTTACTTATGCCAGGAATATGGGTGACGCTAACCATGGTCTGCATGAATTCCATTCTAGGATCTAGGTACTGAATAAGTACCTAGATCCTAGAATAAGTACCTAGATCCTAGGAACGCTGCAGCATACGCGACCCAGTGACCGATGGCTGAAACACTGTTCCACATACTCGAGGCGTTATCTGGGACGCATGCTGCACCTACATAAGTGGAACTGTTTTGCAAAGAAGTTCCGCTTACTAGCTGGAACCTATGTGGAACCACATTAAGAGTGTACAATCAACAGTGGCCCCCCCACATTCGCAGGAAGTCAATGCCCAGAATTAAGTCATGCGTGCTCTGTGTAAATATCATGAATTCTGTCGCAAACACTTGATCACTCAACGACACTGCCGCGGTACAAACACCAATCGGACACAGCGAGTTGCCACCCAAGTCACAGAATGCTGTCGCTTTCTCCCGCGAAAACAACGGGCCACCAAGCTCGGCTTGGCGGTCCCTACGTGGGACTAGCCGGGTGGCGCTGGGTCTCCCCAGCGTCTTCTCTGGACCCAAATAAAGTTTGAATCATCATCATCATCGTCACTTTGCGTCCCAAACGATCTTTGAAAGCAGCACTCAAGATCGAAACAGTCGCATCAGTGTCCACCAAGGCCATTGTATCTACACCATCAAAAAAACTTGCACTTTGTTCTTGAACATAAACACCGGTGGATGTATCTCTTCTTCCAGCAAGTCACCAGTTATCTCACCCCCATCGGCCGCGCTATGTAGTTTTCCTGATGTGGTGACGGGAAGCGGCGTCGGGGCGACGGAGACCGGCGTAGTCTAGGTGGTGGATGTGGTGTCACAGTTCGGTCGGAGGCCGGAGAATGGTTGCGCAAGTGCCCCTGCAAGAAGCAGCTGTTCGGTCCGGGTTGGGAGGTCCAGTGTTTTGAAAAGGTGGGACACCAGGCTGCCGCGTCCAGGGTGACGGCCGTTCATAGCGGGGCTTTCGCGAGCGATCGCGGTACCTTGAGATGTGACCGGTCACAATATATCCAAATATTATTACTCGATATGTATGCACAAAGACACAAAGAGACAGAGGAAGTAAGGATGGGAACAGGCTGGGAACTGCCACAACATCTGCCTTCTGTTTTGTAAGTTGGGAACAAATACAGGAAATAAAAGTAGAAAGGAAGAGACAGTAAAGGAACCAAGAAATATAATCGAGACTCGGACAGAAATAATAGGGGCGAGGCAAAAATACATAGAAATGTCGGGCCAAATCAGTTTTATTCAGAAGAGTTAGCCGTGCTCGACCAGCCAGGTCTAGTCGAGCAGCACACGCTGTCGGAAAGAGGCTGTCACGGCGGGCCGCACGCTTGATTCCAATAAGACTTATTTAGCACAATGTGGTAACTTTATCAGACATTCAAACTTGATTTTCCATCTATCCACCATGTTTCACAACTTTAAGTTCTTTTCGATGTGTTCGCTTTTCTTAGTTGAACTAATTTCGACGATGGCCTGAGTAGCCGTCACGACAGCAGCTTTCCCCACTTTTTTTTCATTGCTGTTCAACACCACACTCATTTCACCACGCAGCATAATGTTCCGAAAGAATATTTCCTTATAAAGCAGCGAAACTTCCGATTGAAGCTTTTTCTTCCGTTGTGGCTGTTCGAAAATCCTTACGTCGACAGAACACAATTTCCGGATGCCATAAATAAGGGCATTCCTTGCACACAGTGTGGTCAAAGTTTTTCGCCGAAATTGAACCTCAGGTTCAAAAACTAGGAAAAACAGCACCGGACCATGTGTCAATAAAAAAAAAGAAACAGAAAGCGTCAGCAAGGAAGAAATGCTACACGCTTACTTTTAATGCTACACAAACTCTGGCGTTCGAAAATAAGAAATGTGAAACTTTCCGGCAGATTTCTGCGGAATTACAGCAATGAAATTGAGTCTACTGAAGTCTGCGTTGTCGCCCCAAATCCACTTTCCGATAACGCCATTAGTTGAAAAGGTTTACCGAATGGGTGTAACTATGTTTTCCTGCTTCGCGTTGCAGAATTACATTTGTGCGGTGCTTTGTCCCGCTGTTTTTTTTTTTTCGAGATCCGAATACAATAGATAAAAGTTCACGGCAAGCTTTCAGTTTCATCGGTGCCCGAGAGCCTTACGAGACTGTTGGGTCTCTCTAGTTTTAACCGGAGGAGTTATATGGGCTTGTACTTCACTATACTTTAACCTAACCTAAAGAAACAAACAGAAAATGAAGCTTAGATAGGAGACATAGAGGCGACATATTTTGTAGCTTTAATCTGCATTATGGTAGTTTATCACATAAATGAAAAGGATTTAGAGTGGATGGGAAATCAACTTGCCGCAGATAGGGGCCGAACCTGCAACCTTCGGATAACGCCCCTTATGCTGTTACGATTGAACTTTTCTTTCCATTTATTTCATAATTACTCCACGTAAAAGCTACAAAAAATGTCCCTTATCCCTTCCCTATAGCTTTGTTGTCTGATGGTTTCATTAGGTTGTTTCTAAGAAAGAAACGAGCCGTCGATCCACACCCCGTCTTTAGCTAGAAGTTAAGTAACGTGCTTTTTCTATTACTACAACCCCCTATTATTTTTTCTGTAAACAATGGGAAGTTCGTACCACGCAGCAGCTAATGCTTCAGAAACCCTTAACTATAGACTTTCCCACAGTAGCGCTTTGACAAGGCAGTTCGGTTCAAGAAAACATTGCGAAAACATTGTGAAAATTATTGAAGACATGTTGCCAACACATAAAACAGAATGCGTTGTGCCAAGAAGAAAATTCTATCAATGTACTGTACAGGGGCACTTCAATGATGGTATCCAAATTGAATGATCACGTGGCAATACTTTGCTACATAAGGATTTCTCAAATACGAGATGTATCGTATGAGATAAAGTTAATTAATCTAAATCAGTCTAAAGCTCGATCACGTGACAACTGGCACAGCAGCTGCAAAGCTACCTCCGACTACAGCGCGTCGGGGAACGCGTCCGAGTGGCCTCCCGCGCGAACTCCCGGACGCGCTGTGCTTGGAGGTACTTTTGCAGCTACTGGGCCAGTTTTCACGTGATCATAGATGGCGGTGGCGAGCTTTTGACTGGGCGGAACCTACGCGCCGCGACGTCGCTGCCAGCGCCTCAGCATTTCGGCGGCATCTACCCCTGTTTACAAACATGGAATAAGTCTACAGCAAAGAACGCCGTCAACGAAGCGAGAAAATGTGCAGCTGTATTGCTCTGGCGACGGCACTTCCGTCTTCGGTATAGCTCCAGAGCAGCAGAAAACTCGGATGCGTGGAGCTTCTTCTGCTTGCATGTCTTGCGGCGCCATTCATCACAGTGGAACGTTTCTGCGGCTTCTCACTTGGCGAGGCAGACCGGAATGCGCCAGCGAGCATGAAACCGCGAGAGAAAACGGTCTGACCGAGTACGGGGCTTTTGATAGAAAGTTTTATCCAGACGGAGGAAGTCTTCGCCGTGCATACAGCGATCGGGAACAACCGCAGATATACAGAGGAGAATGCGGATGCGTAAGGCACGAGTCTGGCATTTGGAATACGGCGAACTTTTTCTCGTGTGAAGTTTATCCTGACCTCTTGTCGTATATTCTAAGTTGTGCTTCTCTTGCAATCGATCGACGCCCGAGAAATGCCTGTTTTTTTGTGGTGCAGGAGTCAAAACAATGAGGCCGAGGTTGTTGGTAGGTGACAACGAGAAAATGATAATGCGATGTATCGCTTTTTTTATTATCACGACAACAGCGCTTTTGTCAAGTCACCGTAGCAAGACGTCTAATGCATCCAAGATTTTTCGTACCATGTCAGCAGCTAAGCAAAAAAGAACTGCCTAAACAGAGACAGTTTTCGAACATCCCATTTTCAAGGCATATTCTTTGCTTACAGCCGCTGCTGTTTTAAGCGCATTCAGATTAGTCGTTTTCCGCTCGAAATTGTGAAATTCTTGTTGGATGGGAACGCTCACTGCATGGATGGGAAAAGATGAGAACGCTTACTGTATATTGCAACCACATGGGTGTACGCCAGTAGGCGGCGCTCTTGATTATCTCCTTGCCAGGGCAATGTCGCTTTTATTATTTAGCACGACCTTTGCTAACTACGAGAAGGGGTATTGTAAGTTAAGTTCGGGGCAGTGGAGGGTGGAAGAGAGCGTGAATTGTGGAAACACATAGGTGCGCCTGGATGCTAGAGATGACACGTAAGTGTTTATTATTTCGACATTACGATATTACCACGTTACTTTTGATCACTACTCAATATTCACCTCACGTTCACTCTCACCGTCGACGTCTGCAAATGATGCCAACTATGGCGAATGAAGCTTAAATTTAACAAGTGCAAATGCATGAAAATATCTAGATCGGATAGCTAGCTACCTGTCCGTGTACCATCTGAATAACATATCTATAGAAACTACAAATTCATTTAAATACTTGGGTGTACATATAACGTGTAACTTAGCATGGAACAAAGATATTGAGTACGTAAGTACTCAAGCCAACCGTTTGTTGGGTTATTAGTGCCGTAACTTTTCTCGCGCTCCATCGTCACGAAAGTTACTACTTCATAAAATGTTGCTAAGGCCAAAACTAGAGTAGGCCTCAGCTGTATGGGATCCCTGTCATGACAACCTAACTCATTCCATAGAGCTTATCCAAAATAATTCTTGTCGTTTTATTATTTTCAATTACAAACGAACGGCGGTTGCATCTTTAATGAAGTCACGTCTGGGTCTTGAATTACTAGCTACACGCCGTAAAATTTTTCGTATATCATTTCTTTACAAACTGTATCACCATGCTACTCTACATCCCGAATTCATGTCACGACCATACTACTTATCTCACGGCATTGATCATCGGCGGGCGTGCTATTGATCCTGCACCTGTCAATCGCAACATGCCAATTTCAATGTACCTGCAGTCTTGTTCTAACGCTGTATTTTACATACCCAGCTAATATTGTATAATAAGCAAATAACGCGCATTTCATTTTATTTACTTTACTTCATTTGCTTGTTATACGGGATATCTGACATACGCAGCTAGCATTGTAAGATTAGCAAACTTCGTACTTATCGTGGATTATTTGGCCTTCGTTACTTATCACTCATTTTCAACTATTCCCCTTGTAATCCACTTCCCTCTGTAATGCCTAAAGGCCCTGAGGGTAAATAAATAAATAAATAAGTAAATAAAAATAAATAAATAAATATGCCGTTCAAAACATGTAAGCGTCGTGTAATTAAAGTGCCGCAGGTCTAAATCAGCCACAATATTCAACATTTACGCGGTCAATGACAACTTGTTAAATTTGTGTGAAAGACGGGCCTATTAGCCTAATACGATAAACAGACTACTCACGAAATGTGAATGTTTCTGGGTTAGAAGCGCAATGACTACCATTGTTGCCCATATTGCGGCGCCGATCGCTGCAGCTGCCTCCTAAGTACTCAAGAGGGTCGGTTTACTAAGACTACAGAATGTTGGACATTTCCGCAGTCTTGTAGCAAGCAGTGTACCTAACGCTAATTGCAGTGTAAGGTGAAGTTTTCATCAAGCACAACGGGAAGTGTTTACGTTCGTTTCGGCAGGCGTCGATTAAAAAAAAAAAAAGAAGACGGATTTTTTTGCGCAGGCTTTGAGTGCGGCCTATACACCGAACGTTATTACTGAAGTATTTACTATAAAAAACTACTAAATACCACATTGTCAACTAGGAAGGCACAAGGTATCTGATGTCGTGTACACTGTTTAGTGCCCTCTACGAGCACGTGTACAATGCAACGTATACAGCCAACGCTAGTACTCTCGTTTTCTTTCTATGGGAGCCCAGGAACATGCAGGATTATTTACCACTGCTAGCAGCTTCACTAATATTTCTTCATCGACGAAGACACGAAAGGAAGATAATAAAACCGTTTAAAAAACGAAGCTATAAAGAATATTTATTACTAATAGCCAAATCCAACGTTCCTGAGAAGGGAATTTAGGACAGCGATAGTGAGCACAGGACAATGCGGGAGACCAAACACCATGTCCAATACAGACAAGG
>JALIZH010013358.1:0-34823 GCA_030522465.1 Rhipicephalus appendiculatus | reverse complement strand
GAAGTGATAAACAATAAAGAAAAGTACATTATTAGGCCAGACATTTCATGCAGGCGTGGTGAGTGGTGTTTCATTTTCTTTGTGTGTTTTTGACAAGGTGTTATAGGCCCGCTTGAATAGTCGCTTTGATGTGTGCCGGTGCCCATCGTGGGTATCCCGTGGTCCTTTGCAAGTTCGTAGACAAATATGAAACACAAAGATGGTGTGGAATGTACAGAACCTAATATTTGAAGCAAGTGCCGCGGTGGAGATTTCACCTCTGAGCCGGTGCCACAAAAGAAATGCTTCAATCAATGTACTCCTCGCATTTTCAAGCACACGGGTTTTAAACCAAACGTATAATAAATTCGGCGTCTGCCATAGATATGCCATCGCTAGGTTGACATCCAGATTCTTCAGTATGCTAAGCTCTTCGGGAAAGCTGTAGGCTTTTGTGTTTCTCGTTCCATGTTAAAGCGAAGGTGCTCGAAAACTACGTTTTCCAGGTAATCCGTCTCATCACGCATAGCAGAAAGCGAGAATTGAACTTTTTTCATCATTCCTCAAAGAAGCTCGACCGAAATATTTAATTCTGAAGACAGATGTCGGAATTCATTACATTTTTATTTGAAGCTAAAGTTTCGTTCTCCATAGTTTTTTTTTATAATTCGTGTTGTACTTTAATCTACCTTGATTGCCGTGAAATATTTTTTATGAACCTACACTGGAATGATGGGCCGCAAGCAGTGTTCTGTAGTGGTTGCTTGTTGTTCGGAAAGGAGGGGCCAATATAAAGGGAATAAATACTTCGATAATCAGCAAATCTTATGCCTTCCAGAGCGACCGCATACGTCATTTTGAGAAGGCATAAGAAGGCGCCGAGAGCACACGTATTTGCAATGTAGTCGTGAAATGAAACATGTCAAATGAAGGCAAGTTAAGGCACTTCATAATTTAGCAGTTTTGTCTTCGTGCTACATAGACGTAAATTGCATTCTTATGCTCAGATCACAGTTCCTACTGACTTGAGCGAATATATATTGCAACATGACGTCATACCTTCGAGTGATTGCAATATGGGTGCGTTCTTTAACATAAGCAGTTACTGAATTGCTAAAATATTTCTCCCATTTCACTTGGTCACTGCATGCACTAATCCCAGACCTTTACCTATGCGATCTATAGTTAAGAGCGTGATTTGCTTGGTTGTTTCTGTTGAAATATCTCAACTTCATATTTATTGTAACAGTAACTCAGCTGCATGCAGCATGTTCAGCCACGTGACTGCATTTTCGACGATTTGAGAGATTTAGTGTAGTATGTACATCCTCGCAAGACCAGCCGTCGTCGCCAAAGTCATTCGGCGAGTAGCCCATTCCGTGTATGCTTACGAATGCTTCCATAACGAGATGCCCCCACAAAATAACCAAGCAATGCTTCCTAACCTTTTCGTGCCTAGTACACACACTGTATATTGCTGCGCTGAGCTATAATAAGTATAAGCGCGAACAACGTTCCCAACGTTGCAATCTTGCGGAGTCATCCGGTGCCTAAACCTGTAACCCATGGAAACTCCTGCTATTAACCCCGGGGAAACGAGTATTATTTCCGCATCGCCACGCCAGGCATCATGGGAGATCTTTCGTGTTCTGTGAAGCCTCGTACTCAAACCGTGAACCATGACAGGCTATGCATTAATGAAAACTAACAACGAAATGCAGTAGGTTACACACTTGGTCTGGTTGGGTTATGATTACGAGTGAAAAACAGCGCTTTAAAAAGACGGGACAAGAAATGACACCACACCGCAGCGCCGTGGTCCCGTGTCCTTTCTTGTCCCGTCTTTTAGCTCTGTTTTTCACTCGCAGCAATGAAAACTACCTTTTGCGTCTATCACTCCAGCGAAGACGTTATTTCCTGTACACGGGAGTAGGAAGCCACGTATAAACGTACAGTGCTTGTCAAGAACCATTTTGACACGATGGCAATGCAGACGCACGCGTCGATACGGTATCTCACGTCTGGTATACGCTCGACTTAATGAACAGGCGTTATCTGCATAACTCAACTGGACGGGGCTTGCCGCCAGCAACTCGCTGCACGTAGCTATTCGCGCAAGAATACAACACACCCTCATCCATTTGTCGAACTAACTTTGTTTTCTGGGACTTACGACGAAACATGCATGCCGGTGCGTGTCCTTAGAGCAAGGCTTAGCTTGCATAACAAGAGGACACTGTGTGTGTGTTCCCATCTAGCCTGATTGGGTTGGGCGATTGGAATTAATCGCTTCATCTCGTAGCCCGCCTTTTAAACTGCTCTCTACGCTGCTCGTCACCATTTAGTGCGCTAACTGGTCATTGCTCACTTGCAGACTTTGCAAAGCGCCACGAATAATGTGGTGTTTATGGATTTGCCTGGCCATATTAACCATCGACAGTTGAACACCCCCTTCATCTGCCTTTCACACCATCTAACCCCAGGCCTGATTACCACGGAACGCAATCTACATTTTTTCACTAGCCCGCGTCAAGACTGTAGCTGACTCCACCTGCATCTAGAAGCAGTGGTGCGCGTCTAAATATGGGTAATGAGTGATCAAAACTTTTACTTTGTATATTCTGTCCGCGTGTACTCTAATTGCAACGACGTGGATGAGGTGAGCGAGTGCATAAAACTATAGTACACAGAGTCAAGTAAAGCTGACTCTTTTGAATAGGCTTCATACCCACATAGGCCACAGTTCTCAACCAGGATATTTTCGTCACAATGGTCTGTATATTATACCACCAATTAAGAGCCTTGATGATCACCTCATATTACAACATGACCTTCAGATTGTTACAAATTGGTGTGAATCCTGACAAATGAGACTCAACTCATGTAAATGTAACATAATGAAATTCTCGCGTAAAACTCTCAGATCTTCGCTTTTCATATTACATAAATAAAATCCTAGTGTCTCAGGCACCATCATACAAATATCTAGGCGTTAATCTTACATCAAGCCTTTCCTGGACCTCTCATATCGCAACCATATGCGGTAACGCTTCCGAATCTCTTGGGTATATTCACCACAACTTACGTAACTGCCCATCTAGAATCCGTAAGCTAGCGTTCTTAGCATTTGTACGTCCGAAGCTTGAATTCGCGTTTCCCACATGGTCTCCTTATCATGAATACCTAATCCACATGTTAGAAGCTATCCAAAATCGAGCTAATCGATCCATTTCCCGCGATTGTAACTACCATTCAAGCGTTAATCAAATAAAACTCGACCTTTCTCTTCAAATTCCAAGTAGTCGACGTCACATAGCACTCTTGTCCTTGTTCCATATATATGTTTATCAAAAGAAGCCATAAAACTTGCCATTGGTACGGGCGTCCTGCACATCACGGCGTCTTCACAATGACTTAAGTTATAATTGCATCTATGGGAACACCGACGCATTTCGCTCGTCCGCGTTGCTACGAGCTATTCGGTTATGGAACTCGCTTCCTAACAACACTGTCGCGCAAACAAATAAAGATAAATTTAGGGAACTTTTGATCCTACAGTTCTCATCGCAACAACTATTCACATTCATCAAGTTATACATTCCATTGTAACGCGTAATGCAAACTTTATTTTTCTTTCTTCCCTCGTGTGAGGAATGTACCAAGGTGTCTGCTACCATTAAATTGCCGTTTCTATTTTTCTTCCTTTTTAAGTGGATGTTTCTCAGCGTCTCTGTTGTAGTTCTAATTTTTAGCCCTGTTTCGCGACCAGTCTTCTGTATAGTTTATGCTTTGTTGTTTATACGTGTGCCCAAGCTATGTGAATTTCTTACTGTTCTTTTTTTCTTTGCGCGACCACTGCGCCGCTCTTTTTTACAACCAAGAGTCTTATTTTTGTCATTCTTTTTCTGGGTATTGTTAGTATTATTTTGCCATTACTTCCATTTGTCACACTGCCTTGCCAGGACGTTATTATTGTAAACTCCTTTGGCACTCATGTATCGGTCGCATTTGGTTTCTCGTGTTTGGTGATGCTCCCCATGTAAGGTCTTCTAAGTAAATAAATAAATAAACACACACACACACACACACACACATATATATATATATATATATATGAAGGAAAGAATTGTAAACTTAAGGGCTTGTTTGCTTTGTTAAACACAGTATTAATGAGAACTAACAGACAAAGATGCCAAGGAAAGTATAGGGGAAGCTATTAGAAGTAATTGTAATGTAAATGTGAAGAAAGGAAAGTGGACGAAAAGATAACTTGCCACCGGCAGGAATCCGAACCTGCGACCTTCGAACAACGCGTCCGATGCTCTACCACTGAGCTACGGTGGCAGTCATCCCTCCGTCCACTTTATAGGGTATATGTGTGCTTAAACGTGGGAGCGTCAGTCAGCGCCGCCTGTTGCCATTACGGCGAGTGTGGAACACTCTTTTTTGCCTGTAGGCGTCACGTAGTACGTGATCTTATTACGAGCGGGCAGCTGACTAATAATCCCTCGCATACCACCTGAAGGCATCAAGTCTGCCAGAACGAGACCCTCGTTATGACTGAAGGAAAGAATTGTAAACTTAAGGGCTCGTTTGCTTTGTTAAACACAGTATTAATGAGAACTAACAGACAAAGATGCCAAGGAAAGTATAGGGGAAGCTATTAGAAGTAATTGTAATGTAAATGTGAAGAAAGGAAAGTGGACGAAAAGATAACTTGCCACCGGCAGGATCCGAACCTGCGACCTTCGAACAACGCGTCCGATGCTCTACCACTGAGCTACGGTGGCAGTCATCCCTCCGTCCACTTTATAGGGTATATGTGTGCTTAAACGTGGGAGCGTCAGTCAGCGCCGCCTGTTGCCATTACGGCGAGTGTGGAACACTCTTTTTTGCCTGTAGGCGTCACGTAGTACGTGATCTTATTACGAGCGGGCAGCTGACTAATAATCCCTCGCATACCACCTGAAGGCATCAAGTCTGCCAGAACGAGACCCTCGTTATGACTGAAGGAAAGAATTGTAAACTTAAGGGCTCGTTTGCTTTGTTAAACACAGTATTAATGAGAACTAACAGACAAAGATGCCAAGGAAAGTATAGGGGAAGCTATTAGAAGTAATTGTAATGTAAATGTGAAGAAAGGAAAGTGGACGAAAAGATAACTTGCCACCGGCAGGATCCGAACCTGCGACCTTCGAACAACGCGTCCGATGCTCTACCACTGAGCTACGGTGGCAGTCATCCCTCCGTCCACTTTATAGGGTATATGTGTGCTTAAACGTGGGAGCGTCAGTCAGCGCCGCCTGTTGCCATTACGGCGAGTGTGGAACACTCTTTTTTGCCTGTAGGCGTCACGTAGTACGTGATCTTATTACGAGCGGGCAGCTGACTAATAATCCCTCGCATACCACCTGAAGGCATCAAGTCTGCCAGAACGAGACCCTCGTTATGACTGAAGGAAAGAATTGTAAACTTAAGGGCTCGTTTGCTTTGTTAAACACAGTATTAATGAGAACTAACAGACAAAGATGCCAAGGAAAGTATAGGGGAAGCTATTAGAAGTAATTGTAATGTAAATGTGAAGAAAGGAAAGTGGACGAAAAGATAACTTGCCACCGGCAGGATCCGAACCTGCGACCTTCGAACAACGCGTCCGATGCTCTACCACTGAGCTACGGTGGCAGTCATCCCTCCGTCCACTTTATAGGGTATATGTGTGCTTAAACGTGGGAGCGTCAGTCAGCGCCGCCTGTTGCCATTACGGCGAGTGTGGAACACTCTTTTTTGCCTGTAGGCGTCACGTAGTACGTGATCTTATTACGAGCGGGCAGCTGACTAATAATCCCTCGCATACCACCTGAAGGCATCAAGTCTGCCAGAACGAGACCCTCGTTATGACTGAAGGAAAGAATTGTAAACTTAAGGGCTCGTTTGCTTTGTTAAACACAGTATTAATGAGAACTAACAGACAAAGATGCCAAGGAAAGTATAGGGGAAGCTATTAGAAGTAATTGTAATGTAAATGTGAAGAAAGGAAAGTGGACGAAAAGATAACTTGCCACCGGCAGGGAATCCGAACCTGCGACCTTCGAACATAGCATTGCATATATATATAGCATAGCATAGCATATATAGCATTTTGAAATGCTATATATATATATATATATATATATATATATATATATATATATATATATATATATATATATATATATATATATATATATATATATATATATATATATATATAGCATTTCATGCCAACTGTCCCAGAGGTGGCGCTCGACCACCGCAGATTTTGCCGATAGAATTTAGACCTGTTTCGTATACCCCATGTAGTACTGTGGCCAAACATTTTTGCTCGAAAAAATTTTTCAACCCCCTCAAAGTTCGCTTGCTTCTGCTAATATATGCATAATAGAAAAATGTATATAAAATCTATATTTGTATGAAGAGCTTCGAAATGACACTTGAGCTACTACAGAGGCTTTCTTTAGTTGTGCTACTTAACCATTCCGAAATTACTGTGTTTCCCTGACAGCTAGGCATTTTCAAAAACAACAAAAATCTTCAAAGTTCGCCATTTTTTTCCTATGCTATCTGAAACTCCGTCTAAGCATTCCTAATAATATTGCGGTTTTCAGGAAAGTGCATTTTTGTACAAAAATGTTTAGGGGTGAATTAAACTTCAAATCTTCCTAAAAAAAAATGTGAAATCGGAAAAAATATGCGATTTGTCCCATATTTGACCATATTTTTTCGCACTGATGCGGTCCAAGTAAAAATCCTCTTGATGCGGCGTTTGATAGACCACTCTGTGGCTAAGTAATGAAGAAAGTCTAATCAAATCATTTTTTTTTTTGTCACCAACGCCAACGGCTATCATCTAATTGTCAGCTGGTAAGACAATGAGAAAAACCACTGTATAGCAGAGTTGACGTGCATATCTTACATATATATATGGCAAGCGCTTTCCGTCATCGATGACGCTGCCGCTTCCATATATATATTTGATGTCGGGTGCTCAACCGCCTCTAGCCTCACCCAAACGCGCCTGACCCACTCAAGGACAAGACATATGTATACAACATCCGCCATCTAAGCGGTGTGAACATACTACACGTTATGAGCAATACGACTGCACCGTCCAGCGCTCCCATGCGAGCACGGACTGTGCCATGCAAGCCCTGTATCACACTGCGGACGTCCTTCCCATCCGACAGACACTCACAACCTGGGCTAATGAACCCTGCCGGCACGCCGTTCTTGTTCTGAGCTGCCTTCCGAATCCGTGGAAGTCCAATGACGTTCGTCACGGCTCCGGTGATGATTAGAAGCATATGGCGGATATTATAGTTGTCGATTTTTGCGTTGTCATAGGAAGCTATGCATTGTGGGTCAGCTAGTTTGAGTGGTAGCATCACCCCTTGTAATGGGGTGACTTTGCAGCGCGTTGACTGCCCACATATTGGCGCTATCACCTCCTTTAGAATTGCAGCTTCACGTATAGCCTATTTTACGTAGAGTAACCTGGAACCGGCAAATGCATTCTACTAGTGGGCGCCAGGGCCGTCACTGGAAAAGCCGGCGCCACGGTCGGCGTGACGTGCTAACTAGGCTCAGCGGTTGCGTCGTCTGCTTTAGGCCCACCGATGCGCGCTGAAAACGAAATTTTAGAATGCCACCTGCACTCCAGTTCTTATTAAGTTAAGTGGGGGGGTTGGGGGGTACGGCTTCGGTTAGGGGCTTCACAACAATTGAAAGTGCTACAATATGCATTCGCTGCAATATGCTGTTTTTGTTGTGTGTGAAGAGTACTTCTTTACATTTGGTGGCAGCATTGGGATTCAGCAGCATCGAACACCCGAAGGATAACTTGGGGAGCGATGCTCTTGTAGAGATTTTAGCAAGTTACGACTACAAGTACAAAGTGAAGATAGAACAGATGAGTCGCCACTTGACAAACGCATCTCTACGTCGCCATCTTGCCACTAGTTCTCGGCTTTGAGAAACGCGCGGCGCCGTGAGGTGACGCTGGACAAACTTCGATGGAGGAGCCAGACGATGATAAGAAAGAGTGCGAGTCTTCCGTCGAGAGCTCCGACTTCGGCAACTGTTCCACGGACCCTCGCGCTCAATGTCAAAGGAAACGAAAAACAACAAAACGTTAAAACAAGAGCCAAGAAAGAATGTACAGCTTAAAACTGAAAAGTTGCCAGGTTTCGATGCCCTTGAGCAAGACTACATAAGGACACAAGTACGACAAAAATGCCCCGTCCACTGAAGCTTCAAAAAGAGCGTGGAGCTGCACAGAAAATTGCAAGGAAACTACAACGGAAGGAGAAGTTCTAGACGGATTCAGCGCGTTCTTTCTCTTCGAAAAGCTTCAGAACAGTCAGGCAGCACATTAAATCTACAAGGAAAGGATAAGCGCAGACGTAGAATGGCCATACCGACCTATACGACGTGTGCCGCCTCGTGCACTGGTATGGTGGCGGCACCGGTTGCAGCAGTTGCACCCTCATCCAAACCGCCATAGGATACCATGCATTTTGAATGAAGTTTGCGAATCCGTTGTGCAAAAACAAACGAGCGCCATATCTCGAAAATATTTCACACCGACGACTAGACACCTCCTCGCTTCCACCGCCTTCATTTGCTCCAAGTTAACTCCTCTCCCCCCCTTTTTTTTTTATTTCTTTCGGTTGCCGTGGGAGCGCGCTGTGCGGTCACCGGCGCGCCGGGGCAACCAACATGACCGGGTGGGCACGTCTTTTCCGTCGCGTCTTTCTTGGATGTTGCAAAGTAAAAATTGTGTAAAGGTGGTGGCCACGCGTCCGACGATCAGCCTTGACTTCGCTCAGCTGCCATCGCATCAACGGAAATGCTTCAGACGCCTCAGTCGTGCACTTTTGTTCATTGGCTGTTCAAGATGGCCTCCTACAAGACGGCGTTTTTCTTTGACAGTGAGCTATGTGTGTAGTTTTCGGTGTAGCAGCGGATTGATGACCCAAGAAAAGGAACTGGTGCTACATCATGGGAACTGCGATATGACGGCAACCTTCACGACGTTACTGTACCTGCACGATTGTGCTACAGTTGAAACCACCACCGTGGCTGAAACGCGACGCTTGGCCTCGCGCGTCTGCTTCGTAGCACACTGTGCGGTAACAAGTGTGTTGTTGCGTCGGTTAATATTGAATTGCAGTTGGAATACAGTTTTTACAAAGGTGAGTGAGGCTGTAAGTAGTTGCCCTTATTTATGCTCGCTTGTCCACAAAATTACTTCTAGAATAACATTTTATGTGGAGTTTCACGTAACAAAGGAGAATCTAGCATACCAGCTATACTACACACGTGCACATTTCCTATATAAATGTGAGTAATGCTGCGCGTGCGCATTTCCTATATAAACATGAGTAATCTTGTGCATAATTTAAAGCGCATGTGATAGAGGATCGTGGCTTCAACGGTGAAAGTGATTAGATATTCAGAAAAAAATCCCCCATCTCCCGCTAAAGGGAACCATGTGTGGATGCGAAGCAGCGGGGAGATAATTAGCTTGAGCGGGAGGAAAGTCGCCGCTCTCATTTCACGGCAGTGGTCCGGGCGCTCATCGCGGCGCTGCGCAGGAGAGAGAATGAGGTGCGCGCGCTCCGTCATTTTCATACCGCGGAACTACCGTGGCGCCCCCCAGCGGAGTATGCAGCTGTCACACCACCTGTCGTTCCGTAGAGGATTCCTAGAGGAAAGGACGGGGGCGACCGTAGGAGAGGAGAGAGAGGGGACGTGCATGCGCTGTGGGGGTGTGGGACGCGGGAGCCGCTCCGTAGAATAGAGGATTCCAAGAGGCGAGAGGGGGGAGAGGTGGCGCATGCGCTCTGGGGACGTGGGACGCCGGAGCCGCTCCGTAGAGTAGAGTATTCCTAGAGGGAGAGAGGACGCGGGGACCGCTCCGTAGAGTAGACAATTCCTAGAGGAGAGAAATGGGGTGAGCGTAGGAGAGAGAGGGGGGACGGCACGCGCATGCGCTGTGGTGGTGTGGGACGCGGGACGGACTAAGCCCCCTCCAAACACATGCAAGCAAGATTAAGGAATGGGGTCAACCTGGGCGACAGACACGACCTGCCTAGCCACTGCTAAGCAGCCTCTCTGTGCTCTCGGCCATGACTCAAGGAATGGGGTCAACCTGGGCGACAGACACCACCTGCCTAGCCATTGCTAAGCAGCCTCTCTGTGTTCTTGGCCATGACTCTGATTTCATGAAAGTGGCCGGACGCGGGACGGGGGACGGGGGACGGCGGACGGCGGAGGGACAGAGCCCCGAGCATAAGATGCTTCGCATCTAAAAAAAATTCCCCATCTCCCGCTAAAAGGAACCATGTGTGGATGCGAAGCAGCGGGGAGATAACTAGCTTGAGCGGGAGGAAAGTCGCCGCTCTCATTTCACGGCAGTAGTCCGGGCGCTCATCGCGGCGCTGCACAGGAGAGAGAATGAGGCGTGCGCGCTCCGTAATTTTCATACCGCGGAACTACCGTGGCGCCCCCCAGCGGAGTATGCAGCTGTCACACCACCTGTCGTGCGCACCGCTCCGTAGAAGATTCCTAGATGAAAGGCGGGGGGGACCGTAGGAGATGAGAGAGAGGAGACGTGTATGCGCTGTGGGGTGTGGGACGCGGGAGCCGCTCCGTAGAGTAGAGGATGCCTAGAGGACAGAGGAGAGAGGACGCGCATGCGCTGTGGGGATGTGGGACGCCGGCGCCGCTCTGTAGAGTAGATGATTCCTAGAGTAGAGGAAGGGGGTGAGCGTAGGAGAGCATAGGGGAGGGGACGCGCATGCACTGTGGGGTGTGTGGGACGCGGGGGCCGCTCCGTAGAGTAGATGATTCCTAGAGGAGAGAAATGGGGTGAGCGTAGGAGAGAGAGAGGGGGAGGGGACGCGCATGCGCTGTGGTGGTGTGGGACGCGGAAAGGAGGGACGGACTAAACACCCTCCAAACACATGCAAGCAAGATTAAGGAATGGGGTCAAACTGGGCGACAGACACCACCTGCCTAGCCATTCCTAGGCTCTCTGTGCTCTCGGCCGTGACTCTGATGACTGTGGTAGGGTTGACGGCCTTCATATTACTACAGTGTTCTGGTTCGCATAATTATTATTTATTTGATTTGCATACACAGATACACAAGGACACAGATGAAAGAGGGAGAGAGCAAGCTGGCAACTGCCACCTGGAGGGGCACAACGCCTGCTTACTCTTTCGGGAGGAGGGAGGAGATAGAGGAGAGGGAGATAGGAGGAGAGAAAGAGGAAAGAAGGAAGGGAAGTATAAACAAAATTGACGAAGACTTAGACAAGCATAAATAAACACGAAAAAAAAGACGTCTATAAACGGTTGGCAAGGTCCGTTTGGCCCATAAAAGTCAATAGAGCTCGATGGGCCTGGTCACGTCGAGAAGCGCAACCTCTCGGAAAGAGGTAATCGTCTAGGGTCGCCTAGTCGTCTAGTACCAGGAATTTATATTCCTTAATCAGTACAGCCCGCTGCGTAGCGAATGCGGGGCAGTGCACTATAAGATGATCAAGTGTCTCGCAGGAGCCACAAGCTGCGCACAACGGACTGTCTGCACGCCCTTGGCGGTATAAGCGTTCGCGCACCAACACAGAGCCAACTCTTAGATTATATAATAGTGCTCTGCAAGGACGAGACAAGCCACGACCACGAACACGGGGAGGGAACGAACCATTCGCGACACGCTGGTCTGGGTGCTGCTTTAGGAGGTGTCGGTGTATAAGCAGGAGAGCGTTGTCCATCATAGATGAAATTTCCGGGCAGACACAATTATCATGACTACAAGATGAAGCAAGGCGATCCGCCTCTTCATTTCCAGCAATTCCCACGTGCGAATATATCTGGGCAGCTAGGGACACCCCATGTGAGAGAATTTTGTTGGCGCATTCCGTGATGCTGCAGAGAATTGGGCTGTCGGCCTCCTTTCGGGGGGAGTCTGCTAAGGGCACCACGAGAGTCTGTAAGGACGACGACCTTCGATGCTGGTATTCCCTCCTGCACGTATTTAAGGGCGGCATCAATCGCTGCTAGTTCTGCAGTCACTGACGATGATGGGTGGGGTATTTTAAACAACCGCCTGATGTTTGTTGAAGGGCAAAAGAAGGCTGCAGAAGCGCCCAGGCCGTCGCTACGTACAGATGCGTCCGTAAATACTTTAGCGTAGTCCTCAAATTCTTCAAATAAGTGTGAATGGGCTAATTGGTATAGGGCCGAAACAGGTTGGTCACACTTTTTGCGTATTCCTGGAATTGATGGATAAATACGGAAGGTGCATTTGCTGTGCTCTTTCGATGTTGTCGACGCAGTGTTTTCTTCAGAATTGCCAGTAATGCCATTGAACAAAGCCGCCATTTTACCCATGCGAGAAAACGGGCGCCGGATCAGCCTATTAACGAGTGCTTTGCCATCTGGGGCTCGGTGCATACGCTCAATATGATGTAGCGCCCTCTGGTCAGCTTGCAGCCTTAGAGGCAACTGGTGGGCTTGAGCAAGTAGGGGGATGGATTGAGCCTCACGAGGTAAGCCAACTATTACTCGGAGTGCTACACGATGATCCCGTTCCAGCTGAGACATTAAAGCAGGTGGCACATTCAAGACTGGCAAGGCATACATTACGCAAGAGAGTACAGATGATTGGTACACCTGTAGCGCTGTCTTCTGGTCAATGCCATCACCCCTAGCAATCAAGGCGGCCACATATTTGAACAGGGACAGCGATTTGCGCCTCACAGTTGTAACAGCAGGACGCCAAGAAAGGCGATCATCGATTATTACACCCAGGTGGCGATGTTGCTGTACCCACTGTATCGGTGCGTCTCCGAGGTATAGCCTGCTCATGCTTCGACGAGCGCGTTGCCGAGGATGGTACGCGATCGCGGCTGACTTGGCAGGTGAAATCTGCAGGCCAACTTCAACCAAGTATTCTGAAGTTGCATTCAAAGCTCGCTGCAATATACTACGAAGACGTGGACCATGGTGTGACGGACCGCTGACCCATAGTGCGATGTCATCGGCATAAATCGCTATGCCTAGAGGAAAATCGCATTCTTGTGGCAGTCGGCTTGGAAGTCCAGCGAGTACGCTGTTAAAGAGAAGCGGCCACAAGACGCTGCCTTGCGGGACGCCACAATGAACAGTGCGAGGCTCACTCGTTGCTTCTCCAATGCGCACTTTCATTCTGCGCTCCGATAGAAAATTGTGCACAAAGTGCAGCATACGGCCTGAAATTCCCGCAGTCATAAGTGCACAAATAATTGCCATATGTGGTACCGAGTCAAACGCTTGCTGTATGTCAAGGAATAGAACGTACGCAGAGTGCCTGTTTGCTCGAGCAGATTCAAGCGATGAAACAAGATCTGCTATGCTGTCGAGGGCTGAACGGTGGCGACGAAATCCACTCATGACATCAGGGAAGAAATTGAGCTCCTGTAATCTGCCGTCCAGACGAAACAGTACCATTCGTTCCATCAGCTTCATAACATTAGAAGTTAGCGATATTGGTCGGTATGACTTCAGGTGTTGTGCAGGGCGCCCAGGCTTTAAAATTGGCTTCACCACAGATGATTTCCATTCAGTAGGAATCAGACTTGTTCGCCACACTTTGTTGTATTCGTCCAGGATACACTGATGGAAGACCTCATCAATGTTTCGCAAGGCTTGGTACGTAACGCCATCTTCGCCTGGGGCAGTGCGACGATAACAGAGGCTGAGCGCATGGCACAGCTCAGCGGAAGTGAATTCTGTTTCATCCATCTCACAGGGAGGGCCACAGAAAATTGTTATCGAATGATGACTTGCGTTGTCTCTTGACGTAGGAGAGGCGAAAAGATCGGCGAAATCTTCGGCAAGAATTATCGGAGACCGTCCAGTCGTGATGCACAATGCTGCAGTTGGATTCTTGCAGACCTCAGGTGTTCGGAGAGCCTTCAATATGCGCCATACGCTTCCAAAGCCGTTCGCCATATGCAACGAGCTACACAATGCGGCCCAGCTCCTTCGACGAAGTTGTTTTCTGTGTCGCTGAATGACTGCATCTAAGCGGTTATACAGCGTCCAATCAGAGCTTCTTTTAGAACGCTGCGCCCTCCTGTAAGCCCGGCGTCGACAAGCACGTAGTCTCAAGAGCCTAAGGTCAGGGTTTGGTTTATCTATGCTCCGCAGTCGTCGTACTGTAGCTTGTTGTAGACACTCACTCACTAGTTTGAACAAGTTGTCTTGTGATGGCGCCCCTGCAATCAGCTGACGGAACTTGTCCCAATTCGTCATTGTGTAGGCAGCACTCTGGTGGCTAGGAGAATGCTCTGGAACCAACCAAATCGGCAGATGATCGGAGCCCCATGGGTCAGCCTCACTTGACCAAGCAAGGCATACATCCCTCGTTGATATGGCAAGGTCAATGGTGGATTGTTCCTTTCCTCTGCCGACAAATGTAGGTGAGCCGTCATTAAGTGTCTGCAGATCATGTTTAACAATAAGCTCATTGATTTCCACACCACGATTGTCTTGTGGGCGAGAACACCAACGAGGATGGTGAGCATTGAAGTCTCCACACAGAAGAAATGACGAGCCACACCGGGATAGCAGGCACTCCAGTAATGTGATGTCCGAAGATCGCGTCGGCCGAAAATATATGCTTGCCACAGTCGTAGTTGTGTCCCTGAGACTTACAGCAACTGCTACACATTCAAAATCGGCATCGCAGATGTCACTTGCGTCAATAACTGCGAAATGTAGATCAGCTCGTATGTACAATGACGCTTTTGAAGCATTTCGCGGATGCGTGGTGTCCGTACACTGGAAAGACCCACATGCCGGCGCCGTACATCGAGCATTGCTGTGAACGCCTACATAGCCTGGAAGTCTGAGTTCGTCTTTTCTTACATTGGTTTCTTGGAGGGCTATAACATCCGGCGGATTGTTCATTGCAAGGAGCCTAAGAACGAGATCAGCATGACGTGGTCGTAGAGACCTGACGTTCCATTGCAGCACATAGGGACGGGGCTTTCGACGAGTGTTCATTGTGTTTTTAGTGAAGACCGTCGAGAACTGGAACGAGAGCCTCCAAAAGCTGTTGTGCGGCTAATGCTGCAGGCGTTTGAAGACCGGTTATGAGAGATCTGACGACGTTGATAAGCATCTTAAGCAGGGTGACAAGTTGGGCATCGTCGTTGACTGAAGCCTCTTCTGGAGCCCTATTTACGGTTTTTCTACTGCAGACGGGGCCTTGGCGGAAGCTGGTTCCGACATTTTTTGAGGAGCGACCTTTGGAGTGGCTGTTTCCAACGGCTTTGATGGAAGCGCCGGCCAAGATGTTGCCGAAATGCTCAAATTGCGCCTCCCTCCGTCGCTTCGATTCACGCTGACTGTACTTTTCTTCGAACGCGTAGTTAGTTACATCCTCAGTTGCGCCGTTTGCAGCTGCTTGACGGGTACTAAGGCTAGGCGTCTTTTCTCCTGATGCCTTCTTTTTAGCTTTCTCTTTCAGGACCTTCTGCTTTTTCTTTAGCTTGGGACATTCTTCGTCGGTTGCCAGGTGTTCACCATTGCATTTAGGGCATCGAGATGTCGCACTCTCACAAGAATTGACGTTGTGATTTGCGCCACACTTAGCACAGACCACAACGCTTGTGCAAAAACCCTGTACATGTCCAAACTTGAGACATTTACGGCACTGTGGGTGCTTCTCTACTTCATGCAAGCGGTCGGACGCGAAACGCGGGACGGGGGACGAGGGACGGGGGACGCGGGAGGGACGGACATAGCCCCGAGCTTAAGATGCTTCGCATCTAAAAAAATACAGTCTGTATGATTGTGGCTCATTGGCTTTGGTACTTTTACACATTATTATGCAGCTGTGTGGCGCCTGTTACAAGTTCAAGTTAGCTAACCGTTTTTTTACAGCGAAATCTCTTATCACATCACAACGGCAGCGGCAGTAGGGTACTTGTCCGCCGCCGCCGCCGCTGTCCGTAACCGCTATCGCGCGAAATGAGAAAAATTGACCGAGAAAAAATTTCGAAAAACATCGGCCCCTCTTATTGACTATCATCATCAATCAAGCATGAGCACTTTTAACAGCGGGTAAGGTTCCGTGCCCCCCACCTCGCTTTTCAAGATCAAGCAATGGAGTCAACCTGGGCGACAGATACCACCTGTGGTGGCTGTTATTCTTCGCTACAACCCACCACCTACTTAGCCATTGAAAAGCAGCCACTCTGTGCTCTAGGCCGTGACTTTGGTGACAGTGATGGTGGTTGACGACCTTATTATATTACAGTGAATGCTGCATTGTGATCACAAGGGCCGATTTAGGCGTCGTAGTTATATGCCACCGACAACGCTGGTGCCCGTAACCGCGACGCTGTCGCGAGAAAAAAACTCGCACACATCTCCCCGTAAGGGAACCCTGATTAGTATGCGAAGCAGTCGGGATCGTTCTTACGGTAAATCTCCCGTGCCATTGCCCACTCACGCGTGCGAATGAGTGACAACGCGTGTGTACGGTATATACAATGTGTTTTTGCCGTTGTTGTCGGCGTTGCCGCTTTGCCTCTCGCGGGCGAGAGCGCGTTCACGATCGTTTTCATCCATGGCGCACATGGGACACAACGTTCATCCCAGCAAACCCAACCCGAATGAGCGAGTTCATGACCAAGCGCGAGGTCTCACATTCCGCGATGGTCCCGATGCGCTAGACAGTCGGAGTTGTGAGCATTACTCTGACCCATTACTCCCTTTCCATGAAATCGTTAAACACTATCAGCTTGGGCGCAGGAAATTCCCGCTCCCGCACCCTAAGCTCACTAGACTCCAGTCTTCTGCGTTCAGAATTTCACAGACGGGATCTTTCCCGTCGAGAGGTAAATTTAGCCACTTTGCTCCGGACATCGACCCACGCTGCCCTGAGTGCAATGCAGAATATTTCTCGTTAGAACACATGCTCTGGCAATGTTCTGCGTTACGAAATGCACCTTTTAATAAAAAAGAGGACTGGGAGGAAACCCTCAAAAGCGGCGATCTCCAGGGACAACTAAGGGCTGTCCAAAGGGCCCGCGAACGGGCGGAGGACCATGGTCTTCCGGTCCCAACGTGGGCGCGGCCCTGAAGTACGAGTTTGTAGTTCCTTTGGAACTAATTAGGTGCGAAGCATCTTAGAGCCGAGCTGAATCCGGTGTGTGTTCTGAGGACCCTTACTGCGCATGCGCCAACTCTCTCTCCCATTCTCCTCTTTTACGCAGGTGTTCGGTCACCTTCTTTTCTCCTCCCCGCGCTGCGGCCGCGCACTCTCCTCGTTTACGCAGGCGTTCGGTCTCATTCTCTCCTCTCCTCCCCCCGCGCGGCAGCCTGTAAACGCACTCCCTCCTCTCCCTCCCGCCTTGCATATAAGCGCGTGCGCTCGGTCGAGGAAGTCTCGCGTGAGTCGTGCGGTCGCTCCGTCGGTTCCCGCTCGCTGGAGTTGTCTCGAAAGCCTCGCTACCCTCCCCGCAGACTCGCGTTGTCTCTCTGTAGCGGAAGCGGTAGCTCGACGCCGACGCATGGCTTCAACGGCCGAGTGAACGTAAACGGAAACTTGGTGTGCACCCCCAATGCTGCTTCACATTCCCTCATGGTTCCCTTTAGTGGGAGATGCTGTAATTTTAACGTTTGTTGACTGACTGACAGATGGCAGAAAGATAACTTGTGGTCTGGAACGCAATTATTCTTCATCGTCATCGTCCATGACGTATAGTGGGTACCTTGCATGTGTTGTGCCTTGATGGCAGAAAGAGAATGTGGGGTCTGGAACGCGCTTATTAGATGTGAAGCATCTTATAGCGAAGCTTAATCCGGTGGTGGTGGTGTGCCGCGTGCCCACCCTTACTGCGCATGCGCAAACCCTTTAAAAAAAATAAAAATAAAAAACCTCCTTTCCCCCTCTCTCTCCTCTAGGCATCCCTCCCCGCGGCAACCACACCCTCACTGCACATGCACCTCCCCTCCCCTCTCTCCCCTCTTACACTCCCCCTCTCTCCATCCCTGCCCGCGGCGTCTACACTCCCACTGCGCATGCGCATCCCCCTCTCTCTCCTCTCCTACGCTCCCCCCCTCTCTCCTCTACGCATCCCTGCCCACGGCGTTCACACTCCCACTGCGCATGCGTGTCACCCCCTCTCTCTTCTCTCCTACGCTCCCCCCTCTCTCGCCTCGCGACGCCGACGCAGGCAGCGTCTGCCTAGCGAGTTTCTTGGTTGAAAAAAACCGACTGCTCGCGCTGCACAACCGTTCACTGGCCACCCCGCATATATGGCAATGGATCTTGACCTCCAAGGTGGTGCCGGTGGGAGATTTCTCCTGTGCGTTGTTGAACAATAAAAATTCGCAGCGTGCGCGTTAACTAAAAGCAGAGTGCGGGTCTCTGTGTCCAGTCGGAGTCTTCTGTCTCTCATTCCCCATTAGCAGCAATTGGCATGTTCCAGTAGGAAACACTGCTCCATCACTGCCTGCTTTGCGCCTCCCCAGTTTTCTCTCCTGCGCAACGCTGCGATGAGCGCCAGCGTCAACGCCGCCGCCAGTGTAAGCGTTAGCGCCCGCTGCTTCACATCTACACATGGTTCCCTTTAGCGGGAGATGGTGTAATTTTGTTCATCGTCATCATCCTGGCGTATAATGGTTAGCTTGCATGTGCTGTGCCGTGATGGCAGTGTCATCGTCATCTGGCCACGGTGGACAATCGGGTGGGGACAGAGTTTGTTCATAGAATGCTTCGCATCTAATAAAAAAAGACTAATTAGAAAAATTTCTACAAATAGATGGGATTTGCACCCTGGACCTCTGCGTGGCAGTCGAGTATTCTACCAAAAAGCTACGCTGGTTCTTGAGACTCCTTCGCAAGAACACCTTATACAGGTGCCATGTCGTGCTAGGAACCGTGTTAACATATGTAATATAACGTCGTAGAAGAGTAATATAACAACCAGGCGTCACACAACGCGAATTGCGCAACGAGTGGGTCTTTGAATGCATCCAACCCATTATAAAAGACTCAGCCATAACATTTCATCAGCCACAGCACAAAAAAGTGCGCATAATGCATTTCGTATGTGTATCGGGCACCTCGCTTATCCGCAGAATAACGAATAGTGGCATACTGGGTGCTTCCCTACTTCCTGAAAGTTGCGATGGTTTATGGTGTAGCGGGCACCTTGCATGTGTACTTGTATTAGTTCCCCCAAGGGAGTCTACAACGGGCTCTGGAAAAGACGCTGTTCCTGCTTTTGCTGTGACTGTGCTGCGTGCTTTACGCAGGCCTGGCGGTTCTTTTTCTTCTTCTCTTTTGACAGAATTGGCCGTATAGTTAAGTGCGGGACGAAGATGAAAACGTGTATCTTTTACGCGTTTCCTAAGCAAACATTCAACTGTGATGTACATTGCTGTTGTACTGTTGGGTGTTCAATAAAACAAGAAATCTGTTTTATGTTGCAATAGTTTTTATTTCGTCTCTGTTAGCAGATCACGAAAACAACTTCAACGCATGCGCGTTAGAAACACATGCATTGCATCGCGTACGTGCACAGTAATAATAAATGGGCCTGTCATTTTCAAACAAATGAAATAGAATAATCGACGTAACAAACGTCATGGCTGTCTAGTGGAGCAGCGTCTGCAGTGCAAATATCAAACCTGAATGAAAATTGAAAGAAAAAAAGATCGCTAAACCGCTTTTCGCCACCGTTCGTCGTTGATGGCGCCACATGTACAGCTCAAATCAGCAGCGCACGAGGCGGATAACGGCCAACGCGAAGAATCAGCGACGGCCGCAGAAGACCACCCGGTGTAGGCTACTAGCAGATTTCGTTTGGCACCACCTGAAGCGCGCGTAGCTCATGAACTCTCGTTCTTGTGCGTTTGTTGACGCCTCGTAATCGAAAGTAAGTGTTTATTCTCACCAATGAGACGCCAGATTTTGCAGAGGTCTGAACGATGATGTGTGTGATGTAGCACAAAAGATACCCGAGTTCCCTCCCAACATCCACAGTGATTAGCGGAACTTTATAGTTTGGAAGGTAACATTGTGGTGACCTATACAAGGACAGACGCCCCATGCACGGTTACTGCTCCAGAAATCAACTCCGGTGCCGCGGAAAACAAGCCGCGACGAAACAAGAGCCATCGATGAGCACGTCACCGAAAGGAAGCTCAAGACAGCCAAGACGACCACGTGTAAGTATTAGGCATGCCTGAAAGACTTGTCGGAGAAATATGGAGAGTTTTTCGACCTCTGCATGACCGACGCTACCGGATTCAGCGTGAACGAGCAGAAAGAGAACGCGCCGCAAGAGAAGCAAGCAACCAGCTTTCCGACTCGACTTACCTTCCGTTGCAGCCATTCAGGAAGCGCCACTGGGATAACTTTGTCTTTCTCCCGTTCCCTCGGTCAAGACGCTCGCTCCTATCTGGCAAATAGGATTGCGGCGCCTTATCAGTTACATTCGCTACCTGCTCAGCCCAACGGCGTAGATTACGTCGCAGCGGCATCCACATACGAGAACTACTCTGGTGATGGGGCAAAACATCGAGTCGCAAACATGGCGAACGCGGAAGCGGAAACCAACGCTCCACCACAGCAACCGAGTTGAACCCTTTCCTGCGGAGCCGCGCCTCGTCCCACCGAGAAGTCTGTTGGCCAGGTTATGTGTTGAAAGGATTCGAGAGCCCCATCCGCACGTCTGAAAGACTACTTTCCTTCGTGCAACGCCTCTCGAAACATCGGGTGTGTGTTCTCTGCACAGAGGTCCCGCGTCGGGTCATACCGCTCCCATGCGAGCACGTCGGATGTTACGGCTGCGTTGCGGTCGCCTGCCGAAAAGACAAGCGCTGCCGCCCCGTCTGTCCTGATGATGGTGCTGCGCTGACCATTGACAATTATTAAGTTCAAGGTTGTGGACCACCAGGACTACCTGTTGTAGAAAACTGTGCTCTGCGTGGCTGCCCGCACCAGTGTAAAAAAAAACACTCTACTTGGCGCTTGTTGGCTAACCACTGCTGCCGTGCCGGTGCGTGCTCACACGCACCGGCATGCGTGTGACACGCATGCGTGTGACAGCATGCGTGTGACACGCATGCTAAGATATCCATGTTACCACCTGCCACTTATGTTCGTTATACAGTCATGTCACTCCATACCAAATTTGGTGTATATCAAGCTAACAAAACGGCCGCGAGCGCGCCATGAGCGTGGAATTCAAGTCATGTCGCTCATGACATGTCATGATTTCCATATTACCACTTGTCATTTATGTTGGTCATACAGTCATGTCACTCAATCACAAATTTGGTGTATATCAAGCTAACGAAACGGCCGCGAGCGCTCCATGAGCGTGGCATGCAAGTCATGGCGCACATGACAAGTAATGATTTTCATATTGCCACCTGTCATTTATGTTCGTCATACAGTCGCGTCACTCAATACCAAGTTTGGTGTATATCAAGCTAACGAAACGGCCGCGAGCGCTCCATGAGCGTGGCATGCAAGTCATGGCGCACATGACAAGTCATGATTTTCATATTACCAGTTGTCATTTATGTTCGTCATACAGTCCAGTCACTCAATCCCAAATTTGGTGTATATCAAGCTAACGAAACGGCCGCGAGCGCGCCATGAGCGTGGCATGTAAATCATACTTTTCATGACAAGTTAGTCATGATTTTCATGATATGACCAGCCATTTACGTTCGTCAAAGAGTCATGTTATGCCATACCAAATTTGGTATAAATCCCATTAACGATGCGGCCGGGAGAGCACAAAGTCGTAGGCGGCTAGATAGATAGATAGCTAGATAGATAGATACGCTCAAAGTCGCCGAAGTTCGCTAAGAAATGCTTCGCATTTAAAAAATGACTTTTTCTTGTTATGCCATTCGGTAACCTGGGGCTGAGCTTCACCATAGACAATGTACTTACCTTTGGTGCTTCGGCTCGGGGATTCAGCCACCGGAACGCTTTTCATGCCGTTAGCAGATACCTTCAGGAAACAAAACGAATGCCACTCTGAATCCCTACTTTAAGTATTATTATAGCAACAATGAGCAATCTCAAAACAAAAAATTGATATTTTTTGTGACTGTAATTCTAATCAAGATTGGGAAGATAGTGTCTGATCTGAACAATTATTGCACTCTTCCGTTTTTATGTACGTTTTTTCCTTCCTTTTATTATCAATATTAAATACCTGAAATATAAAAAAAAAATCATATCAATTCTTGGCCAATCCCCCTGAGTGGGTATGAGCCATGGTAGAGGCATCATCATCATCATAAACGAATGCTGACGTCACTGCTGGGCGTCGCTGATCGGTCTAGCCGTCCGGCCTGCTGCCGTGCTGCTGTCGCGTCGGTAGCGTGACTGAAGAATCGCCCAGCAAGTGACGGAGCCAACGGAGCACTAGCAGTCGCCCCGAATCATGTTCCATCAAAATCCTTTTCCCGTGTTACGTAAGGCCACGAATTCGTCCTGGGACCCGTTCGACCACACGGACGAGCAGCCGAGTCGGCTCTGCCTCAAAAGGGTGAAAAAAGACCTCGTCGACTTGGCAGAGCATCCAGTGCCGAGGGTGTTCGTATGGCCCGCGGATCACGACATCACCTCGATCGACGTCATGATGCTGGGTGAGCCCGACTCTCCATACGAAGGCGGCGCCTTCCACTTCTACATGAAATGCCCGCCAGACTACCCGCTGAGTCCACCCCGAGTGCGGTTCCTGAACACCGACGAGGGACGAGTACGATTTCACGTACACCTCTGCGCCACGGGCAAGGTGTGCGTCGGAACTCTGGGCACGCTGAGCGGACCGGGTTGGCAGCCGACACAGACACTGCGATTAACGCTGGCATCGATCCAAGAGCTGTTTGGTGCGCAGCCGCTGCAAGCTTTCAAAGGGAAAGCGACGCCACACGAAGCTGCGTTGTACGACGCCTTCGTCCAGCACGAGACCATCAGGGTAGCTGTGTGCGACCAAGTCGACGCGGCCCTAAGGGCGGACGCCCGATGCCCGCCGATATTCCGGAGCGTGATCCTCGACTCGTTTCTGAAATTGTACACTAAGTTTGAGAACACCTGCGTGACGAGACGTCATCAGACTGGCTGGCAGTTGTGGGACCCAGTCGGTTTCAAGTACACGACCGCTCAATATAAAACGCTGCTTACGCGACTGCAGGCCCTCAGGGACAAGGTGGACGAGAAGGCCAAAGAGGCCCCGATCCCATAAGCGGTTCCTGTCCGCGAGAGCTAACCCTTTTACTCGTAGATGGTCTGTGAGCTGCGTAACCTGCAGGAGCATCATGGCATCCTCGCGGTTTCGTCGTCGATCGATTCAGTTGTCGAACCGTCGAACTGCAAAGTTAGCCAGCCTTCATTCGGTCTGTCTTCAATCGGTGATGCTATGTATCGTGCACGTCATGACGACAGCAGTTTTATGAATTTGTTCATGCACAAGACTGGTGATGGGTTTGTCGCTCTATGCGTTGTGCCATTAGACCAGGACGAGACAATCGGTTGATTGACCCCGCTTGTGCAGACAACCCTTCGCGGAGTAATAAATTAAATTCTTGAAGTAAAGTTATTCCCGATCTGACCTGTGTACGTGTCCAGTATAGCCAACACTATAAGCATTCTACTATTCGAAACTACCTTAAAACAGTTTAATACTTCACCTGATCGCCATTGTAAGCATGGCCAGAAATTCGGCTGGTTAGTTTTCGTACATCTTGTGCAGTACATCATAAAACGGTCAGAATGCATATATATATACAACACGAACACACACACACAAACACACACACACACACACACACACACACACACACACACACACACACACACGCACACACACACACACACACACACACACACACACACACACACACACACACGCACACACACAACACACACACACCACGTTTGCAAAAAACCAAACATGATAATTAAAACAACAAAAGTAACAATTTCTTGGTTTCATTTTCGGGTTCAGAGCCGTGATCACGACTGTATAGGGCTGCAGAAATGGTGCCTTTTCCTCAACTTCCACCTCACCTCTTTCTTATCCTGTCCTGACAGACAATCGCGACATCCTTCCTCATTTTCTGACATCATGCAAGAGGAGGGCCGCTCTCTAGAATTGGTCATCTGCAGGCAGGTGTCAGTTATACAAGTTGTATAGTATACACTTTTCCAATGAACATCTGGTGCTTCTTCCCTAATTCACAGTTTGTCACCAGGAAAAATGAGTAGTCTCCGATAGCGCTACCGCTGCTGTTGCAAGATATCGCGCGATGGCATGGCCTGTGTGCACGAACACACGCAAAGTAAGTGATCGGAAACAACGTATTACGTACCTTGAATACGGCTACGTCATCGCCATCTTCCTCTCTATCTGCCTTTTCTTAACATTTTATTACCTTTATTGTTTTGTTTATAATATCATCCATCGCATTACCTATATTCATGGCTCTATTTCCCATCGCGGGCGCACGATGTATGCAGTGCAAAAAAACCTAATAATCATCATCGTATAACATACATCTTCATCGCATCTTGTCATACTTTCAAATTGTGTTTGATTTCTGTTGTGTTTATTATGTGTTTATTGTGATCACGTTTTACAGAATAAATATTATTTTATCAGACTACCTGGTAAATGGCCAGAGCCCCAGTCTGGATGTCAGCCGCTGGTTCCAGCCTTTGGATCTTGATCCTAAATCGTCATCTGATCCCGATTTCGCCAGTAGGGCTTATGCGTCAGCTTTAAGGTTTAGAATTGCTCGTTTGAGAAGTGAAAAATGCAATATTTTCCCTAGAAAAAGTTTAAGACTTTGTACATCTATGATTTTGCTGGTATAAGCAGTGGTGTGAATCTCGAAAAACAAAATATTCTTACAGCACAATTCACTTTTGAATTCCGCGACTGAATTTTTACTTACTTAAAGCTGGGCTCAAGGAGTCCCCACTGGACAAGTTTTTGCGACGAAATCAAACAATAGATGATTTCCTTTTCTTCTGTCGCTGATATTCTAATCGGAGAAAACTATACCTTGTTGCTGCACTTTAGAAAATCGGATTAGCAATAGAAGTTGCAGCGATATTATCATTTATTTGGTGGCACGACAATTCGATCACATAAATTAAACAAAAATGTCACAATTTGAGAGTATTTTTTAATTCTTCCTATATCTGGTTCCAAATTCGTTTTCTAGATCGAATTTATATCGCCTCATATTCAGATATTTACCACTGCGTGGGTTAATACCTCTGTCATAAGTTCAATTGATAGTCTGACCGCATTTCGTCTAGCATATTCACTTATTCAATGTTTTATTAAATCTTTGCATACTGTAAGCACTTTTGCCTTTCTATCTATCTATCTATCTATCTATCTATCTATCTATCTATCTATCTATCTATCTATCTATCTATCTATCTATCTATCTATCTAGCCGCCTACTTCTGTCTGCTCTCGTGATGGCCTCCTTAACTTGGGGTAGACCAAAATTTGTATGGGAGGGTAAGAGGTGTTGACGAATATGTCTGGCTGGTCATGACATGGATAACGTGACAATCCTGTCGCGTACGTCGTCAAACCCTTTCCTGCAGATACGTGTGGCACATGCCCGTATACCACGTGCCGCGGTATGCGGGTATGCGCCACTGGTGTTTGACAATTTATATCTGCCGAGGAACGGCTAGGACCGACCTTGGTAATTTAAATGCGAGAGGAGGAGGAGGAGGAATAAACGTTTATTGCACGAAACGGTATCGCGGTGCAAACCCCGCGTCTACCCTAGGTGGGAGGTCTCCTCATTCCAGGAACCCTCTGGCTTTCGCTGCCTCCTTGGCCCTGGCGACGAGACGTCGTTGTTCGTGCATTAAGAAAAATTGAAATTGACGTCGGCAGCGTTGACCCACCGAATGCAAATAAAAAATTGAAGGGCACTTTGTAAATTCTAAAGTGTGTTCGGCGAAAGCGTGTGGCCGTTCCACTGACTATGCCATGTCTTTTTTTTCTTTTACACTCTCAGTGGGATAACACACAAAGCGAATGTGTGCGTGTTTTCTTTTTTTAATTTTTTTACCGCGAGTCGCAGCGAGACGCCAGACTAATCTTCCTCCGTTCGCATGCGTTAGTATTTTCTCGCGCTTTGTGCATCGTGCAAACACCATAGCGTTCCACCTTTTAAATTGACGGGCCCTTTGTAAATTCGAAAGTGTATTGAATTGAACGCCTGTGTCCGTGAACGCCTGTGTCCATTGAGACGGCGTCGGTCAGAATGATTGCAAACGCTAGGCACAGCGAAGCTACGCAAGCAAAGAGGGAGCGCTGTAGAGTCCGACGCGACCGGCGTCCGTTTGCGCATCCCGGCGGCCACCTGGCTCCGCGCCAGAGCTCTTATGGACGGGACGGACGGACATGGACGGACGGACGGACGGACGGACGGACGGACAGACAGACAGACAGACAGACAGACAGACAGACAGACAGACAGACAGACAGACAGGCAGACAGACAGACAAGGATGGACAGCTGGACGAACAGACGGACGGACGGACGGACAGACGGATGGACGGACGGACACCGGACGGACGGACTGACGGACGGACGGACGGATGGACGGACGGACGAACGGACGGACAGACAGACAGACGGACGGACGGACACCGCACGGACAGAGGGACGGACACCGGATGGACGGACACCGGACGTATGGACGGACGGACGGACAGACGGATGGACCGACGGACGGGCGGAGGGACGGACGGACGGACACCGGACGGACACCGTACGGACGGACACCGGACGGACGTGAGCATGAGACAATAAAGGATTTCGCCTTAATAAAAAATTGGCCGCGTATCTGCGTGCTTCGCTACAAATGTCGTCGAAATACGATAGTCTTGTGCCGGCCATTGAAAGACATGAGCTTGTGCTGAACCAAGGACATTACACCGTGACCGAGGGCCACTGCCAGCGGGAGCACCTTATCGTCGGCACAGGGCTTTTTCGTGCAAAGCGTCGCAGTTTGTGCACAGCGTCGCATTTTCAGCGCAGCCTAAAAAACACTAGGGTCTTTAGAATTGTGTACCTATGTATATTCTACTAAAAGAACACACGTCCTGACACTTACATATTAATGTTCCGCCTCGGGTGTGTGTAGTATTTGCTTTTTGATCGAATATGTTCACAAGTATGAACGCAAACACCAGTTCAAGATGGCTGGGCGTTCAGGAATTAGTTAAACTTTGGCCCTGTAGCTAGCTGAATCGGGTGACAGACAGACAGACAGACAGACCAAAATTTTGGGCCTTAAATATCCCAAGAAAGACTATCGTCTTTTAAAAAGGCGCAACCGAACACCAACACGGAAGGCACACAACTGTTGCGGCAGTGAAGCAAGCGGAGAGCGGCCGTTTACTTGGCGCAAAGTTATACTGCAACGCCCCCCACACTCCCTAGGAGCAAATCGCGCCCGCCTCCGAAGGAGGAGTTCGGAAACCGAAAAAGTATCTATAAACGTTGGTATTGACTGCAGCGTGGTGATGTGAGGGAAGTCAGGGGGTCACCATGGGGTCACTTTTGAGGGTGTCGATCACGCACACAAACTTCAAAATTCATGTAAAATACCTTCCAAGCTATGTTCCATGTTGATAATTTTGCAGATGATATACACATATTCACGGTAGTCAATTCCGCAGGCTATCTCGGCCAGGAAATTTTGTGTCAGTACCCCTTTAACAGATGCGCTTGCAGTGGACATTCTAGGATAGTTTGAAATGGACAATGTTACGTGCACAATCGTTCACTTCGTTACGGCGCTGTTAAGGCATGCACAGATAGCCGAAGGCAGGCTAGCAATTGAGAAGGCGATGCACACGGGGCCCAATTATTCTATCGCGTTCTACTCTTGGAACACCAAGCTCACGCGTCCTCCAAGTTTTTATTTTGGAGCAACAACTCATTGGTAACTGAATGCAAAGAGCGAACTGTGCATGCAGTATCAGACACAAAAGGCTGTTCTTAAAAAGCAGGCATTTATTAATGACTTAACGCACTAACTAAATTTACTAATTCACAGTTCATTACATTACAAGGAACACAACATTAGTGAATTCTTTTCTTTTTTTCATGTTATGTAACATCTGTGCAGTTAAGTACAATATAAAGTCACAGCAAAATATTGTCAGCCTCTATAACTAAACGGACCAACACTGCTTAAAAAATGTAATTATAAGAGTGAATACAAAAGATGTTAGGGTAAAATTAACATTTTTTAATGAATGCATAGAATAGCCAATCTTTGGGCAAGTTGGTTGTACACGCTTAAGACTAACAGAGCGCGGAAAGGACAATGACGTATGAGACTAACTAACACGACAGACGAAGTGCTGTCGTGTTTGTTTTTGCCCTATTAGTTTTGCCCTACTTACACACCTTTCTCCCTCCCTTTCTAGTAAGCCGTCTGTGGCCCTTGGTGCAAAGGAGGTTCGGTACCTGGGTTCAGCGCTGCCATGTTAAAGTGATTATTAGTTTGTTATGGACTGTTGCGCATGTTTTTGGCAAGTATGAAGATGTGTGTTGTTTTTTTTTCGGTTATTATACACGTGTTGCTGTTCACAATGATTAGGCCTTTTTTCGTACCCTGTTTGCTCTGCTGCGCAGACGCCTTTGGTGTGCCACGTGACTAGGTCGACTGATTGATATATGTGCGTGTGCCTTCCAATAAAGTTTAGTTGCGAGTTCAGCGCCGTGTCGTCTCTTCGTCAGTCCTTGTCTATATTTTGCGCTGTTTTTACATCCCAAGCATGAACCACCAACTAGCCCAACTTTCGCTATTAGAGTAGGTATGCTTCATCAACCTGTCAGCAGTTTAGCGGGCTTGCCTTTCTGTTCCAGCATGGTGTTTATCTGTGGTCCAAGCAGCATACCTGCGGCTCATGAACACTTATCATTGCTGTCTTCGACGAAGGCTTAGCTGCATTTACCCCACACTCAACCATTACATTAGACTGAGGGTCACTGCTTGATCAACTTGGCGAGCTCTGCACATAATTGTGGACCATTATCGCTAGTCAGCACAAATGGTAGTTCATGCATGGAGAGGTCTGTTCTCTGATCAACATGTCGCTCTACTCCTCAGTGTTATATTCATGCAATTCTAGGTTCAAGGCGGTGAGGGAAGAGTCGAAACGTTATTTAGCTTGCTGCTTTCAGCTGCGAAAGCTGTAGTGGGTATACACTCCATTGCGTGTCGGCGCAAAGTATGCATGAAACGTCTGCTGCACAATAGAAAGGTTTCTTTCTGGTTGCGGAATCACCTCAGTTGGAGGACCGAAGTCTAAATGGTTGTAAATAAGGGCCACAGGTGCGCCGGCTATGGTAAGTAGGAGGATTGCCGTCCGTTCGATGGACTCAGTTTCTTGACTTGTAACGGCGAAGTAAAGCTGAAATCGCTGTCTGAACAGCATCCAGTTCGCTCGCAAGTCGCCGATAATGCACCTACGCGCTCAGATGTCTCCATTGTGGACGCTATTTTGTGTTGGAAGGTCCGTATCAAGTTTGCTCATCGGTGATGCTTAGCTGTCACGCGGAGGTACTCTGCTTTTCCCAGTAGTGCTTGACGTTTTCGGCCACACTTGAACGACTTCTCACGCCGTGCTCACACCTTTGCCCGAAAATGTAGAGCGGGACGTGTTAACGCAAGGGGATAAACGATGGTTAAGCTTGCGTCCGGGACTCCGGGACGCGCGTTAACAAGTGAACGCGCTGCGGAATTTGTGCTGGCGCAGCTGTTGCACAGTGGACTGTTTGGGGCGCTAGAGTGTACTAGAACAGGGGGAGTGCCCTGAACGAGCTTCAAAAAGTGAAGCCCTAACAGGGCCGATCCGCTTGCGGCGCTGCGATCGGTAGTCTGCAATGTGTCGTCGTTTTAAGAGCTGCGCGCGGCTCCACCAAAGTGCTGCAGATGTAGAATGCCCGCTAGCCACTCAAAGGCCCGGGTTCGAATGGCAGCTGTAGACGTTGAATTCTTATTCTTTAGTGCAACTTCGTATATCTGTATTGTTTTTCCTTGTTTCTTGAACCTCGCTTCAGTTGGTACGCATTGCCACAAAAGCAACTTGAAATCTGAAGTAAAATACAATAAATTTGACAGTGAGCGTAATTATTCGCAGCGCCGCCGCACGGCATTCAACGAAAACGTAAAGTATAGCTCTGAGATCTTTGCAAATACGAGAAATCCCGGAGGACATACTTTACGTATTTGTTGAATGCCGTGCGGCGGCGCTGCAAATAATTACGCTCACTGTCAAATACCTTGTAATTTACTTCACATTTCAGTTACATTCTGTGGCAAGACGTACTAATTGCAGCTAGTTTTAAGAAACAAGAAAAAACAATACAGCTATAAGAAGTTACACTAAAGAATAAAAACTCAGCATCTACAGCTGCGATTCGAACCCGGGACTTTCGAGTGGAAAGCGGGCATTCTACCTCTGCAACACTTTGGTGGAGCCGCGCGCAACTATTAAACTCCACCGTAACCTGTTTCGTTGCGCAGCAACCTCGGGTTTTGATGTGCACCTATCCGACGCAGACGTCTGCCACTGTTAAAAGCGCAAACCGTTTCATACATCACTGCAAACACGGATTCTGCATGGCATTTATATACGGTACTTATTCGTCCCAAGCTAAATTAAGTGCACAAAACCAGCATTTACGAATACTACGTAGTACTGTCATACCTGCGCGGTGGGACCTCCTACACATGTTCGGTCTACATCAAGAACACGCCTGGTACATGGGACGGATCTGAAGTAATGAATTCCGGACACTATAATGTATGTTCAGCACCCGAACAGTAAATTAAAAGTGTTCTTAGCGTTAACCGACTATGAAACAGACGGAGATTATGATGATGTTGCCTATGAAAACTTTTGCGTGGACAGGCCATTGGATGAGTAGAATTTTATAGCGAACATTATAGTTAGTTCCGAAACTTACGCGGCTGCTAGTGATAACGCTGGAATCTTCGATGATACATGTATAAAAGCCGAGTCGCTTGGCCACTTGTCAGCTTTATCGACGACCGACGCTCTGTGCGCCTGTATCAGTGTACAACGTGTATTACTTGTTGTAATTTCAGTTTCTGCTTCGCGGCCCCAAGTTCAGCCAAAGAAAGAGTTTCACCTAGAAGAAGCCGACTACTGCCTTCGCCCACGTCACGGCCCCGTGACAATATGACTACAAGACAACGCCATTGTGGTGGACTTTGGGTTAATTTAGACCACCTGGAGTTCTTTAGCGTGTGCCTAAATCTAAGTACGAAGGTGTTTGTTGCATTACGTCCCTGTCGAAATGTGGCACCGTGTTTGGCATGCAATCGATCCCGCACCGTCGAACTCAGCAGTGCGACACCTTACGTGCGGCGCTACTGTGATGGGCGGAACGTTCTCTTTTTTTTTAAGGCGAAAGCCTTTAATGTCTCATGCTCACGTCCGTCCGGTGTCCGTCCGTCCGTCCGTCCACACCCCCACTGCGCATGCGCCAACCCATTAAAAAAAGTAATAACAAAAAACCTCCTCCCCACCTCTCTCCTCTAGGCATCCCTCCCCCGCGGAGGCCACACCCTCACTGCGCATGCGCGTAGCCTCCCTCTCTCCCCTCCTGCGCTCCCCCCCTTTCTCCCCCTCCTACGCTCCCCCCCCCTCTCCTCTAGGCAACCATGCCCGCGGCGCCCACACCCCCACTGCGCATGCGCGTCTTCCCCTCCCCTACGCTCCCCCTCTCTCGCCTCGCGACGCTGACGCAGGCAGCGTCTGCTAGCGAGTTTCTTGGTTGAAAAAACCGACTGCTCGCGCTGCACAACCGTTCACTGGCCACCCCGTATACATGGCAATGGATCTTGACCTGCAAGATGGTGCCGGTAGGAGATTTCTCCTGTGCGTTGTCGAACGATAAAAAATTCGCAGCGTGCGCGTTAACTAAAGGCGGACTGCGGGTCTCTGTGTCCAGTCCGAGTCTTCTGTCTCTCATTGCCCATTAGCAGCGATTGGGATGTTCCAGTAGAAAACACCGGTCCATCACTGCGTGCTTTGCGCCCCCCAGGTTTCTCTCCTGTGCAACTCTGCGATGAGCGCCAGCGTCAACGCTGCCGCCAGTGTAAGCGTTAGCGCCCGCTGCTTCGTATCTACACATGGTTCCCTTTAGCGGGGGATGGTGTATTCTTTAAAGCGAAAGCCTTTAAGTTCTCATGCTCACGTCCATCCGGTGTCCGTCCGGTGTCCGTCCGACCTCCGTCCGGCGTCCGTCCGTCCGTCTGTCCATCCGTCTGTCTGTCTGTCTGTCTGTCTGTCTGTCTGTCTGTCTGTCTGTCTGTTCGTCCGTCCGTCCGTCCGTCCGTCCGTCCGTCCGTCCGTCCGTGCGTCCGTCCGTCCGTCCGTCCGTCCATCCATCCGTCTGTCCGTCCGTCCGTCCGTCCGTCCATCCGAGCTCTGGCGCGGAGCCAGGTGGCCGCCGGGATGCGCAGACGGATGCCGGTCGCGTCGGACTCTATAGCGCTCGCGCTTTGCTTGCGTAGCGTCGCTGTGCCCAGAGTTTGCAATCATTCTGACCGACGCCGTCTCAATGGACCCAGGCGTTCACGGAATACACTTTACAATTTACAAAGGGTCCGTGAATTTAAGAGGTGGAACGCGGATACCGTTTGCACGATGCGCAAAGCGCGAGAAAATACCAACGCATGCGAACGGAGGAACATGAGTCTCGCGTCTCGCTGCGATTCGCGGTAAAAAATTAAAAAAGAAAACACGCACCCATTCGGTTTGTGTCTTATCCCACTGAGAGTGTAAAAGAAAAAAAGACATGGCATAATCAGTGGAATGGCCACACGCTTTCGCCGAACACACTTTGGAATGTACAAAGTGTCCTTCAATTTTTTTTCTTTTTAGAGCTACCGACTGGTGTTTAC
Source organism: Rhipicephalus appendiculatus (assembly GCA_030522465.1). Lineage (NCBI taxonomy): Eukaryota > Metazoa > Arthropoda > Arachnida > Ixodida > Ixodidae > Rhipicephalus > Rhipicephalus appendiculatus. Next base: position 1,779 of record JALIZH010013358.1, on the reverse strand, counting down.
GGCTTAGCCATTTTGGTGTTATCGCTGGATTTTCAACAGCTCAGCCATTTTTAGAGGTATAAATGCATGCAAATCAAATAACCGCAGCAATTCATATCGGCCCGTTAATGCAGCCGTCATCACCGCAAGGCGCACGGTATTCACTGTATTCATAGTAGATCAGCCTTAATTGTTGAAGAATAGTTGGCGGCACTTTGAATTTCGGTAACGATGCAGTGCGAATGTAACCGTAATGTTGAGAGGGAAACGTATTTCATACTTGTAGCCGCCGCGGTGGTAAACTGGTTACGGTGCTCGACTGCTCTCCTGGAGGTAGCGAGCTCGATCCCGGTCACTGCAGTAACATTTCGATAGAGGCGACAATGCTAGAGGCGCGTGTCTTCTTTCTATATAAGCAATAAATGTGCGGGGACAAAAGTTCCAGCGAGGAATATACAAACTGCTTTATATATCCATCTGTAAAATGGTATGTACGAGTACATCTCGATAGTTTCGATTGATTTATGTTGGTGCCGTGAGAGTTATTTAGTTCTATTTTTATGTATCTCAATTCAGGACGCTGTGACTAAATTTTGTAATCTATGACGAAAGCTAGCGCACCACACAGCTTTTTGTGAAAATTGACCGCACGAGCAAAAAAAAAGAAGCGCTTTTTCTAGCAGTGAACATAAAATAATTCCCTGTGCGGGAAAAGATACAGAAAATATATGTAGACGCTCCGTTGACGAGGCGTTGCACGCGAAGAAAACCTGCATTCAGAAAAATACTACAAAAGCTTGTCAAAACTTAAGATTACGCAACCATATGGTTCAGTCCGCATATTTATGTTACTTAAAAATTCAAGAATATTTGAGCCATTTCCCGCCAAATGTCCCAAACATTGCGCTGGACCCTCTCCCTATGTATTCTATAAAAAAAATTAGGACAATCATTCTAGTCCACTGTTCACCATCGTAAACTATTCTTGGAGAAAACATTTTTTTTGTTCCCTCAAGTGAATTGAATGTTGCCTGTTGGTAAAAAAAGGAATGCCGTTTTTTCATTCCTAATTATTGGCGGTCGCTTCTTTGTTCATGTTAATTGAGGGGAACGCGAAATACACAGCACACAAGAAAAAGGAGAACACGGGACGACGCGTGTCGTCCTGTGTCCTGCTTTTTATTGCGATAACAATTACATGGACAGTCTCGGCTGGCTTTCGCCGTCGCCGTCATGTACCGTATATGTACCATATGTATGTATATATTTATAAAAGCCTCAATGAAAAATAATTCAGAAAAATGTTTCCGACGCGCGGCATCGAACCAGGAACCTCTCCCTCTGCAGCGCGCGGCGTTAACCGCTGAGCGACGAAAGCGTTGTTAGTTCTCTCTCGTCCTGTGCGTGTTGTTTGCGTGCATCAAGTGTGCGTGAGCAGCGCGCTATATACGTTTCCACCTGCTTGCCATTCGTCGCTTGACATTCCAATTTGTTGCTACTTCACCTTGTGGCAAAACTGTGACTTTTTTTTCTTGTGTGCTGTGTATTTCGCACCCCTTCACTTATCATGAACCAACACCAACTCGCCCAAGTATTTATTTTATCGCTTATGATTTTCGCGATGCGCCTAGCGGTGAAGCAATACGGTCGTTCTGGCCCGTATTGAATTATTTCTTACAAACAATTATCTTACAAACACTACAGACGCAACCGAACTCAATCGCATGGCTGGATGATTACCAGTAAGCGTGTTCGCAAAGTATTGAATTCGGTCATTTGGTAGACGTGGTCCAAATCTGA